>CM062815.1:966940338-967231851 GCA_031772625.1 Pinus tabuliformis
CACTAAACAACAAACTTTGGAGTAATAAAACTTGGTGCAGAGGGAAATTGATTCAAGAGGAAAGAAGCGCACCCGGATACGGGTGTTTCCCAAGAGCATTAATGGAAGCCATTAGAACTATCGGCCCAAGGACCTGCTAGCCGATGAATCACGCTCTAACCCAGGCTCATAGTAGGCGAAACCTGGCCAGTGCGCAGGTCGCAATAAATGGCCCTTTTGGCCGAGAGTTGTAAATTATTGAAATTAAAATGGAGTCCTCTGAGCCTTCAGACCATTCACTACTCCTCAGCTATTGTCCGCCGCAGGCCGAATTCTCTTGTAGCAGAACAGCTACAGGGAGACGTTGTTGGCACCTCTGTTGCATTGATCTTGGGAATGGACACCACTTCTCCCACTCTAAGCTTTGCCCTATAAATCCTGCTCAGAAGCCCTGTTTTCATAACCAGTCTCCCCTCCTGACTGCTTACCCTGCTAATTCGCTCTCCGACCTCACGGGCATGGTCAGGCACAGAATGAGAAGTCACCATGGAGGAACTCGAGGTGGAATTGCTCGCCCTTAGGCAGCACAGAGCTCGGCTCGCCCCTCTCCCCCTCAGTACCAGGAAAACCCGCCTCCTCCCAAGTCTTTTCCTAGACATCCCAATACGCACAACGGGCGGGGGCGTGGGATGGCTTCCATGGACTTGCCCAACAACTTCAGGCTCCACTCTGAAAATTCCTCAGCTGTGTCCTGGCCATGTCCCCCATGTCACCCAATTCAGGTTCCAAAGCCATCTAAATTGACCCATCATAACTTCGAATGTGACCATCGTCTTCACTGAAGAAGATGAGCTGAACAGGGAGCAGGCAAGAAATCCTGCAGAGCTCTCACAGGAGGTGCAACCTCCAAATTTGGAATGAGGTCTTGAGAAAAATTTGAAGGATGTTGGCCAAATCTCTGGTCAGAGCAAAATGCAGGGAGGAGAAGCTTACGAAGGAGGCATACAGCAGGCTGGCGGTAACACTATAGGCGCCGCCTTGAAGATGAGATTTGCTGGCAGCTCAAGCAGCACCCATCATGCAGCGAAGCAGCCACGTGGTGATGCGAAGGGGAAAGGTATAGTATGGGACCAATATGCATGCCTCGTGGTCGAGGAGCCACCTGACGAGGAAGGGGACAAGTGATGCTCGTGGCATTCTGTTCCACCCATGAGCCAGATATGCCTTCTGCTGATGATGGGTTGGTCTAGTCAGTTAATATCTTTACAATTAGATTATCTAATAATTGATTTTGTTGTTATGGGGTCAAGTCAAGAGATGTCGAGTCTAGAGATATTTTGTTGTTCTGATGTCAAGTCTAGAAGAGTTGCTGACTGTTCAGGGCTTTTTGTTGGTTATGTTTGCAATGTCAAGCTAGTTTCCCCAATCTGGGGCAGCTTTGATGGTTTTGATGAACTCTAGAAACAATGGTAGAGGCAGGGCCTCGTTGTAACATTATTTTTTCTTTTTTAATAGAATTAGTCTTACATAGAAAAAAAAAATAATGTTAATTATTGATATTATTATTATTATTATTATTACTACTACTACTACTATTATTATATTATTATTATTATAGGGATATGAGCTCTTAGACTGATAAACACAAGGGATTATAAACCCAAGGGAATAATATTAAACCTGAGCGATTAAAATTATAAACACAAGGTATGTAAACCCTAAAATAAACATCATTGCCCATGGTTGAACATGGTTGATTTTCATATTGACACAATATTTGTCACAATGCGACATTGGACTATGGTTGACCATGATTGATTTTCATATTGAGACAACCTTTATCACAATCCAACATTAAACAATGGTTGACCATGATTGATTTTCACATTGAGACAATCTTTGTCACAATGCTATGTTGGATCATGGTTGACCATGTATGAACATTGTTGTCACAATGTGACGTTGGACCTAGAGACAATCTTTGTCACAATGCGACGTTGGAACATTGTTGACCATGACAGATTTTCATATTCAGACAATCCTTGTAACAATGCGATATGTTGATTTTTATATAAGGAAATCTATGTGACAATGTGACATTGGACCATGGTTAATCATGATTATAAAGCCAATGGATTTATATTAAACTCAGAGATTAATATTATAAACCCTATGAATAATATTATACCCTAGAAATATGAACCCTTAGATTAATAAACCCAAGGGAATAATAAACCCAAGGGATTATAAACCCAAAGGAATGATATTAAATCCAAGGGATAAATATTATAAACCCAATGTATAAAAACCCTAAGATAAATATTGTAAACCTTGAAATAAACAAGGTTGACCATGGCTTACCATGGTTGATTTTCATATTGAGAAAATATTTCTCATAATGTGAAATTGGACCATAGTTTCGCATGGTTGACCATGTTTATAAAAACAAGGGATTTATATTAAAACCTAGGGTTAATATTATAAACGTTTTGAATAATATTATACCCTAATAATATAAACTCTTAGATTGATAAACCCATGAGATTGATATTATAAATCCAAGGGATTAATTCTAAAACCCCAAGCTATTATAAAACTAAGGAATAATATTAAACTGAAGGGATTAACAGTATAAACACAAGGTATATAAACCCTAAGATAAATAATATGAACCTAAGGGGAGAATAAACCAAAGGGATTATCAACCCAAGGGAATAATATTAAACCTAAGGGATTAATATTATAAACTCAAGTTATATAAACCCTATGATAAATATTATAAACCCTAAAATAAGCATTGTTGACCATAGTTGATTTTCATATTGATCTTTTTCACAATGCGACATTGGACTATGGTTGACCATGATTGATTTTCATATTACGACAACCTTTGTCACAATGCAACATTGGACAGTGGTTGACCATGGTTGACAATGGTAGATTTTCATATTGAGGCAATATTTGTCACAATGAAATATTGGGCCATGGTTGACCACGATCTCATATCGAAAAAATCCTATGATAAACCCGAAGATAAATTTTATAAACAAGCTATAAAAACCCTACGATAAATATCATAAACACTAAAATAAACGTGGTTGATGATGGTTGATTTACATATTGAGACAATATTTGTCATAATACGACATTGGAACATGGTTCAACATGGGTGACCATGATTGAATTTCATATTGAGATAGTATTTGTGACAATGCGACGTTGGACCATGTTTAACCATGGTTGACCATAGTTGACAATGATTAACCATGACAAACCATGGTTGTCCATGGTTGATTTTCATATTGAAAACATCTTTGTTTCAATGTGACATTGGAGCATCATTGGCCATGATCGACCATGGTTGAAAATGGTTTCCCATGGTTGACCAAGGATGATTTTCATATTGAGACAATATTTGTGGCAATTTGACATTGGACCATGGTTGACCATGATTATAAACTCAAGGGATTTATATTAAACCCTAGGATTAATATTATAAGCCCTATAAACAATATTTAACCCTAGGAATATGCACCCTTAGATTAATAAACCCAAGGGATTGATATTATAAACCCAGAGGAATAATAAATCTAAGGGATTAATACTAAAAGCTGAAGGTATTATAAAACCAAGAGAATAATATTAAACCGAGGGATTAACATTTCAAACTCAAGGTATATAAAACCTAAGATAAATATTATAAATCCTACAATAAACATGATTGACCATGGTTTACCATGATATATTGAGACCATCTTTTCATAATTCCAAGTTGGACCATGGTTGACCATGATATATTTTCATATCGAGACATCTTTGTCACAATGTGACGTTGGACCATGGTTGATTCGCATATTGATACAATCTTTGTCACAATGCGACGTTGGACCATGGTTGACCATGATTGATTGTGGCTGTCACAACGAGAAATTGGACCATGAAATAATGTTTGTTAGAATGTGACCATGGTTATTGACCATGGTTTAGGATTATTTTATATATAATACAAAAATTTCATACCTTATGGTACACATTTTTACAAGCAAGTGATCCAATTATAATTAGAATAAAAGTCAAGGCAATTATATTACCTTGAAAGAGGAACTACCTCCAATTTAGACCATCACATATCATAATTCTATCCCAATGTCAAGTAACTTTGATTTTTAGACATTAACTCGCAAAATTTAAGAATGGTTGCAAAATTTATTTAGGATATGAAAGTATTCTTGGAAAATATATTTATGCTTCACTAATAACATTACACCATTTTCATAAATAATTATTCATATTCCTCCTCCCAATACTTCTAGATCTAATCTTCTAACTCATCTATAAATAATCCAAATAATATTAATGAGATGGAATATTATTTTTAACACCATTCTAATTGATAATTTTGATTTTCCCAAATTTTAAATCATTTATAAATATTATCCCTTTTACAAAACCTTTTCATATAAATTCAAAAAATATTTTGTCTAATTCATTGATTTTATTAATTAATTTTCAAAATTTCATATTAAAAATATATCAATAAAAAAAATAACAAAATCTACAAACAACAATAACCAATATTACAATTCTCCTATGCTTCGTAAAACTGAGTAGAAACCACTTGAGAAGGATTTATAATATCTTAGAAAAATCTACAAACAAAAATAATTAGTATTATGATTCCCTTATGCCTAGCTAAAACTTGGTAGAAACCACTTGAGGAGTTCTAATATCTCTAAGATGGTTGTCAAATAACTTGGAAATTAATAAACTATGGTTATAGTATTCTTCGATATGGTTTATATTATCGCTTATAAAAATATATATCATGTTGCTAATTCATTTATTGTTTCATTAAAACATATCTTTCTAGACCACACATACAAAACTAAATCTATTTTGTTTATGCCAACCAAAACATATCGAAACTCTCTATAGCATTTCAACTATTAGAAATCATATATCTTTCCAACCTGAAAATTTAATAAATACTTAAATTCATTCAAGAAATGCATATTGAAACAATTTCCATTAATTCTCTTACTAGTATATGTTCATCCACTTTAATTGATAGTAAATAAATAACAATATGGTGAACTGATACAACTATCATTGAAGTAAATACAAGCACGAGGAATTCAAACCAAATCATATGAAAAAACAAAAGCAAAACTAGACACCATCCTATGATCGTATCGAGTATCGACAATGTGATGTTCGACTATGGTTGACCCTGATTGATTTTCAATTTGAGACAACCTTTGTCGCAATGTGATGTTGGATAATGGTTTATCATGGTTATTTTAATATCGAGATAATCTTTGTCACAATGCAACATTGGACCATGGTTGGCCATGGTTGTCATAATGTGATGTTGGACCAAGAGACAATCTTTGTCACAATGCAACGTAGGAACAAGGCTGACCATGGTTGATTTTCATATTGAGACAATCCTTATCACAATGCGACATTCAACCATGGTTTACCATGATTGATTTTAATGTCAAGACAATCTTTGTCACAATGTGACATTGGACAAATTCCAGTGCTTTAGATGAAGCATATTTGAAGCGCATTTAATCCCTACCCTTGATTGAAAAAGTCAACAATGTGTCATCTATATATAAATGTCTTTGGCCAAATATCATATTATTCTAAATTATTTCAAAATTTAATTTAATTTTGACATGTATCAAATTTAAATATCAAAATATTCATTAATTCAATTACACTTAAATAATGTAGTTATAATTTTGTATATATTTTTTTTCAATTATCAAATTGATATAATCATTATAATAAATATCATATTGTTCTAATTTATTTCAAAAATTAATTTAATTTTACATGTACCAAATTTAAATATCAAAATCTTCATTAATTCAATTAGACTTAAATAATGTATTTATAATTTTATTTTTTATTTTTGTTCAAATATCAAATTGATATAATCATTAAAATATAATAATTATTATTTTTTATGAAGGATTTTAGGCTCAAACAATGATTACAGTTTTCTATATTAAAAAATTTTCTTCCATCACCCAATGACCTCCACTCACCTCATCACTCATTAGTCACCTCCCCACTATTAATATCCCTAATTTTCTCCATCCAAATGGATTTTCGCAAGCTTGATCTCGATTATCCATCATTGAAATGGAAAATGAAACTATCATTAATAGCATTTGCCTTATTCAAGTACTTATTAATTCACTAAACGTTTCATTAATGTTCAATCTTTTAAAAAGGCCAATAATTATTTTTACACAATTTTTCTTGAGTTGGGAATTCTTAAAAAGATATAAGTGATCTTTGTACCATAATGAATCATTTTTCCAACTAAATGTATCAGATGTACTAGGATCTTTCTGTAACTTTTGAATGAGTACCCACAGCTCTTCTTCATTCTTCCATTTATCCCTTACTTTGGTTATCCAATTAGGTTGGATAGTAAAAATGGCACAAATCAATGCTTCCACATCCTCATTATTTCTTGAGAGTGCATCTCCAACAACATTTTTCTTCCCTTTTTTGTACATGATTTCAAAGTCATAACTCAACATCTTTGTGACCCATTTTTGTTTCTCTTCTAAAGATAATATTTGATCCAAGAAGTATTTAAGACTATCATGATTCGTTTTTACCAGGGAAAATTTTAAGAATCCCCCCTAAATTTACATGTATAATAAATGGGCGAATCTCCATGGTATATAGGAAAAATTGAAGGCGATTTTATCAATAATATGATATGTATATATAATTTTTTGGCGAATCTCTCACCAGGCATGGCGAATATTTTACTCAATTATAAAATCTTGTGTTTATTGAATACACAAATGAAATCATTGCATTTCTTTAAAATATATTTTGAAATCAAAATTACCGAAATTACATATCAATAACCTAGTGGGTGTAGGATAAAATTCACCCGTGCCATTCACAGAAAGCATGAGAAAAAACCTAATACTATATATTAAACCAAGAAAAATTCAAATTCATTACTTCTAGGGACCTCGTCACCACCCTGCCAATACACAAGTATGTTCCACACAAGTATGTTCCTGTTTTCAATTACAAAAATTACCCAAATTACAATCTGTTTACAAAAATTACCCAAATTACAATCTGTTTACTCTAGCATATGTTGGAAAGTTATAGAAGGATGACTAGTGCAATCAATCCATTCCTTTTAGCCCTGGATTTGTTTCAGTTTAAAACATAAGTATACAAATATACTTGTCCAATGTCTATGCTTTAACCATTCACCTTAAGATGTTTTTACAATATAATTTCCTAAGTCTATTTAATATCTTCATTATCATAAAAACCAACCTATATCCATCTTAACTCCACATCTACCACTCTTAGGGGGATGAAATCTATTTATCCCTCTGAGCACTTGGTAGACCCAGAATTAAGATGGATCTAAGATGATAGAATTTCCCCTTTAAATAGTCTATGCTCACATGAATACCATGGTATTACCATGGGTCAATACCATGGGTTATCATAAACCTGGAGCTTAAAAATTACTATTAGTAATTTATAAAAATTAATAAAATTAATAGTTGATTTTTATTTTATTTTTTATTTTAACCAAGCTAAAATGTTTAACATACATTAAATTACAACATCCATTTTTACTCTTGATCGGATCAAATATTTTTCACTCTATGCTAGTTTGCATATCACGATACTTGATACCTCTCGGGGATTAGTAGATCCAGAGTAAATATGGATCTATGCTGGTTTAATTCCCCCATTTAAATAGGCTACATTCCAGGTGAATACCATGGGTCAATACCATGTGCCATTTTGGTGAATACCATGGGTCAATACCATGTGCCATTTTTATTTTTATTAATACTAATATTAGGGTTAATAATGTTTTTTTTGCATGGTATTAATAACAATCTAGTCCATGGTATTTGTCCCATAGTATTTTTCCCATAGGTTTCACCTAAATATAACACATTTTTTGAGTTTGTAAATATAAGGTGACTTATGGAGTAAATATAAAGAAATGTTTTATTTCTTTACCATACCTCTCGTTTATTTATATTTTTATTAATTTACCATACCTCTTTTACAAATATGGTATTTGACCCATAGGATTCACTTAAATAAAACCTCTTTCTTGAGCCTTCATAAATATAACGAGGGTTATGGACTAAATATAAAAAGAGGTTTTATTTATTTACCATGAGTCTATTTTATTTATATTTTTATTTATTTACCATACCTTTTGAGTAAGTATAAAAAGACGTTTTATTTATTTACCATACTTCCACTTATATTTTTATTTGTTTACACCCTTGCATGTATATAAGGTGACTTATGGAGTAAATATAAAAAATGTTTTATTTATTTACCATACCTCTCATTTATTTATATTTTTATTAATTTACCATACCTCTTTTATAAATATGGCATTTGGGCCTTTGGCCCATAAGATTCACTTAAATAAAACCTATTCTTGAAAATGGGCGAATGGAAGGTTGTAACTCCTAATTTCAAGGGCTAAATTTACCTTTTCTACCCTCTCCCTTAAAATAAGGTGGGCTATTTGAGGTGATTTGTAAAAATGTACTATGATACAAAATATTAGCCCACTAAAAATTTAAAACCCCTTAATTTCGCCAAAGGGCGAACATTCGCCCCTAAAATTTTCTATGGTTTTTACCTTGAAGTGTCTTCGCATTAGGTAAGCTATCCATTGATTTAGTGCATGTAGTATTGCCAACATTTCCTTCTCATAAATAGGTTTGTGTAAATACTTTCCTTTGATTGGATGACTTTTAAAAGAAATGGGTCTTCCTTCTTGCATTTAACTAGCACCAATTCTAGCTCCCGAGGCATCAAATTCCACAATAGAGGATTTTATGAAGTCAGACATAGCTAAGATTGGTGCTTGGAAAATTTCCCATTTAATATGTTAAAAGGAATTAGTTTCTTCCATAATCGAAGAAAATGCATCTTTATTGAGTAGTTTTGTTAGAGGTGTTGTTATTTTCCCATAATCCTTAACAAACTTGTGATAATACCCTATCAACTTGAGAAATCCTCGAAGATGATTTATGTTTGTGGGTATTTTCCATTCCTTAATTGATTTAATTATGTTAGGGTCTACTTTAACACTCTCATGAGATACAATATGACCCAAATATTCCATCCCCTGTACTCCAAAGAAACATTTGGAGGTTTCTGCATATAATTGTTTCTCCTCCAATAAGTTGAGCACCCTATCAAGATGTTGAACATTATCCTTCCAAGACTTCTTGTAGAGTAGTATATCATCAAAAAATACTAACACAAATTTTCTAAGGAACAATTTGAAAATGGAATTCATCAAACCTTGAAATGTCGAAGGTGCATTAGTAAGGCCAAAAGGCATCACCAAAAATTCATAATGAACCTCATGAGTTCAAAATGTTTTTTTTGGAATGTCTTCAGTATTCAATCTAATTTGATAATATCCTGAATAACTATCAAGCTTGGCGAAGTAAATGTCTCTGTGTAATTCATCCAACAATTCATCGATAACAGGAATGGGGAATATATATTTAATAGTGAGCTTGTTGACTCTCTATAATTTGAAAACATATGCCACAATCCATTCTTCTTGTGCACTAATACTATTGGAGAAGAGAAAGAACTTTGACTAGGTTGAATTATACCAACCTCTAGCATTTATGTAACCATACATTCAATTTCACTCTTTTGGGCATAGGGATATTTGTAAGGTTGGATGTTTTGAGGAATGCTTCCTGGAATCAAATGAATAGCATAATCATGACCACATATAGGTGGGAGGCCTTTCGGATTCTCAAATACATTGGAATTATTGTCCAATACTTTTTGGAGATCTAGAGAAATATATGATTTTGATGTTTGAAACTCTAGTGAGAATAATTGTAAAAGTATGCTTTGTTGTTCTTTATTCAAAATATTTTTCATGCTATTAGAGATGATTATCTTTCCTGGTTTCCCTATTATTCCCCTTAATACAATTTCCTTTCCTTCCAAAAACAATTCAGGAAAATTTCTTCAAAATTAAAAGCTATTGTCCTCAAAGATTGTAACCATCGGATTCCTAGTATAACATCAGCACCACCCATTCTAATGGAAATAATTGTACCATTCAATACATATTCCCTCGTGGTTAGCTTGATATTATGTCACTTTCTAGAGAAATTTGTAGTTCCTCCATTTGTGACCATCACTTGACACTCAGGTGCTGGATATAGGAAACAATTCAATTCTTTGGCTATCTTACAATGAATATAATTATGAGTACTACCTGAATCAATCATCACTATTACCTTTTTCTTCTTAATATATCCTTCTATCTTGAAAGTTTGAGGAGTATTAATTCCTACCAATGCATTGCAAGATATGGTTAGATTCATTTATTCTTTCTCTAGGGTTGATTCCTGGTGTATATCCTCCTCTTTCAATGTTTCTTTTTCCTTTTCTTCCTCCTCTTTAGAATCTATGTAAAATAATTTATTCTCGGCACAGTTATGACCTTTAGTGTAGTTTCTATCACAACTATAACAAATCCATTTTTCTCCTTTTTCCTAGAATTGTTGTGGAGTCAACCTTGTATGTTGTGGAAGGCTAAGAGCATAAACACTTCCATCTTTATAGTTGTGAGTGATAGACTTCCTTATTGCCCTAATTTTTCTTTCAACTTTTCTTTCCACCTGAATGCACTCTCCAATGAATCAAGTTCCCAAAGGTGAACCTCATGTTACATGTTACCCTTCAAAGTCCTTACGAATACATCAATCCTATGCTCCTCTAGAATATTAGTTACCCTAATATTCAATATTTGGAAGTCCTTAATGTGCTCTTCCATTGAACCCTTTTGTTTGAGATTTATCAATTGGCTAAAGAATGTGTTTCTCTTTGTACACTCATGTTGTGATATCTTTTCCTCCATAAAAAATGACCAAGTGAAAATTGGTTTATGAGAACAAATCCATCGATACCTTATAAATTGATTGGGTTATAAATATAAAGATGCAATGTTTACCTTTTGTGTAACCAGCTCACAAAAACATAGAAAAAATAGATCTGTTAGCGCTTGAAATTTCACCTCAGGCTGAGAAAGGTAAACCTCAAGGCTACATCAAACCATTCAGCCTCGTAGCTAGCCCTACGGGGCAGGAGAAGGCTCTCTCCGGTCAATCTCGGTAGGTCTTCAATGGGATGAGATGACCAACAAGGTAACACTGATATTAGGCTAGTAAACTGATTAAAAAAGGTTGATTTGGGGTTTTTTGGGTTTTTGGTGGCAAATTGAGGAATTGCAATTTTGGGTGCGGGGATTGGACACAGTTTCTGCAGGGGGTTCCTTGGGGCAAGGTAGGAAACAGTATTGATGACTTAAAGTGAGATGGATGATCAGGAATGAAAGATGAGGAGCTAAAGAGAGCAAACAATGACTTTGAATTCCCTTTAGACAATAGAAAACATTGAAATTAAACAAATTTAAAAGCAGAGCATGGCTAGCATGAATTCATACTTTAACACTTCATTTGTTTAATGTGCAGCAGTAAAGAAAGGAAATGAATCACATAACAAAGCTTACAAGAACATTGAGAAACACACCATCAACACATGAGTCCACAAGAATCCCAAAGATGACTGCAAAACCCTGGTCTTCCTTAGCCAAAAATTGCAGAGATACAATGAAAATATACAATGATAGCTTCTCCCTCAAGAGTCCAACCATGAAAATGAGCAAGAAAGTACATAATATAGATGATCTAACCTCTTTCCCTGCCTCCATGGGTCGAGCTCACTATCCTAGGAGCTATTTCAACAACTTCTAAACTAGACACTAGAAAATAGGCAGTCAAAACAACTTGCCTCTATAAACTTGGAAACCAGTTCATACAATCAATTTTTACCCTTTACATGAATGAATCTTCTAGAAGTGTTAAACAAGAGTAAAAGTGTCTTAGAGTTACCAAAATTACATCAAAGATAATCATCTTCAACCCCAAAAAGTCAAACCAAGTCAAACTGTGCTTTTCCGAGCTGTACAGTGAAATCTGGCAAAGTCTACTCAACTGGTCGCGCCCCCCTGCTCAACGGGTCACGCCCCTTTGGAGCTCTATTTGGGGTACTTTCATGTGTCAGAATTGGGTGCAGGATAGCTCGTTGGAAATTTCTGTGAGTCTACTTTCCAACCCAACTAGAATTTTTGAATTTGGAGGTCATTTGCCCAGTCAAAACTCAATTCTCCCAAGGCTTCTTTCTGCAACTCAAAAAAGGGGCAGAAAGTCAAATTTTGCATGTATTTTGACCTTCTGGAGGCCCAAAACCCCATAAAAACTCAATTCCATCCATGGGAATATGTAACTTTGCATAAAAAATCAGGAAATGTTGAGTTTTTGTGAAAAGGAGTTGCCATGACAAAGGGTCTCACTGGGGGTGAGACCCGTTGAGGAGCCAAAACCTGTAAATTTCCAAAAAATGCCAAAATTACACAAAATTCTCAAATTTTTTTGGGATTTGTGCTGTGGCTGAGCTAGTGAGTGCCATGATCTTTGAGGGATGCCTCAGCCAAGATACGGAGTGGATTGGTCTTCTTCCTCCGCCTAAGAGCCTCGGACAACCTCCTTTGGAACATTTTCATTTTGGCCTTGCATACATGCATCCTTGCCCAATAGTGATTCTTCATGTTTCTCAGCAGCTTTTTCTCTTGGTTGGCCTTAGCCAACAGCCTCTCCAAGCGGGCATTCTCCTGAATGAGCATAGACTCTTGGTCAGCAGGCAATGGATCACCGGGTCTTCTACGGTTCAAGACTCGGTCGCTACGAATCCTCCATAGCTCATCAAGTTCTTTCTCCTCCTCCAGTTGTTTGTTCCGCTGCTCCAGGTAATTGATAGTCCATTGGGAACCCTAAAGTCTCCTCTGCAAAACATCATTTTCAGCCCTGAGATGCTGAATGATCTCCTTCGCCTCTTGGCTAGGAGAACTGGCCTCAAGATCAATTACCGGACCCTCATGAATCATGGGCTCTTTGCCCCTCTATAGTACCTGTGCTGGTGAAGAAAGCGAGGCCCCTTCCACCTAATGTGGAGATAACACTCGCTGAGCTGAAGATGAAGGCGAGACCCCTTCCACCTGCTGTGGAGATAGTACTCGCCTAGCTGCTGCAAATAAGGCCCTCGCGCCTTTCTGATATGTGAGCTGAGGTGAAGAAACAACATGTCTAGTGACCGGAATATCAGGCTGCTGAGACGGTCCACCCTCCTCATGAATGACCTCAGGATGTGGCTGGGGTGGTGCTGTGAAAAACTCACGGGAGATGAACTCCTCCCATGAGATGCCCTGCTGAGCCAACTGATGTGAGACTATGAGCTGAATCAAACCATAATGACATAAGCTCCTGTACTGTAGGGCTGGGGTCTTCTTCTGCAACATGGGCACCATCCTCTGAATGTTATGAAAGAAGAAGACCGGGTTGTTCATCATCCTCACTTGGGTGAAATGCATCAAAAGGCGAATGTGATATGAGTACACCTGTGAAAATCTACCCTCACAAGTAAAATAATGCATAATAGGCCTCATGATGGGAGCATACTCGCTCCGGAGAAATCTGAATGGAAAAACACCCGCCAAATGTCTCACGAATGGTGGCCAGACATAGGGCTCAAAGTGAACAAAATCTAGCAACCTGCGCTTAGGCCACACCTCACCCAAATTCGGTATCCCTGTAGCCTGTGAGATCACCTCGGGTGTCAATGTAAAGTTCACCCCTGCCAAAGTGACATGTCCATCATGGAGGTGTAAAACAAACAAGCGGGCCAACTCTCTATGGTGCTGAATCCGAGAAATCCTCTCACAGAACTCATAACAAGACATGTACCGAAAACAAGTGACTGCCATAGGACAGGCCTGTAATTCTGCCAAAGAGGTGGGCTCTTCTCGCTTATGATGTCCACCCTTACCACCCTTATGTGGCCTCCTCTGTATCTCAATCTCAGAAACGGATACTTGGTCATCACTCTGCTCATATGTTTCGGTTTCTGACATTGTTTAAGGAGCAGAGTGGACAAAATGTACTGTTGTTTTTGCCTGCAAAAAGTGCTGAATTCTATGCTGTTTCAAGGGGAAAAAGACATGAGGGAAATGTTAGGGGAGGGATCTTTTAACAAGGAATGGGAATATATAAATATTACAGGGAATTTTTAAGGGAAATTTTGCAAATCATTATGCATATAGGAACACATATTTGTAATTGGGAAATCATTTGCAAAGATCATTACATATGGGAAAAAACATGTATGAAAGTGAACATGGGAATATGCATACATGTATTAATAGGGGAAATAGGGAAACCATACACAAAACCTGCTGATATATTCATCAACATTTTCTTTTGTTTTCACATGAATTTTTCCTTTGTTTACACATGTATATGGTAGAGGGAAATTAGGGTTTTGTATGCTTTGGGAAAGGGGTAGGGTTTACATTTTTAGTCATTAGGGATGGGGAAAGATTTGCATTTCATTTGTAAAATAATATGGGAAAGGAGATGAACATATAAGGGTGAGTGAAAGGGAAAGGAGGGAAACAAACCAAAGGGAAAAATAGCTTGAAACAACATAAACCCTAGCACAGTTTTCTCATTAACATTGCAGCCATATAATGTCTTTTCACTTGCATGATTTGATCATTCAAACATTTTCAAGACATCCACCATTCATAACCAACAAGCTTTTTTTAAGATTAGACCACCTACCTCGAACAAATTTGTGGCTTGGAGAAATATTGGGTAATTTTGTTTGAAGTTTGTAGCAAAACAGTTCAACGGGTCGCGCAGGCTGCCCAACGGGTCGCGCCCCTCCCAACGGGTCGCGCACGTTGCTTTTCTGAACTGCGGAAGAGCTCTCAACGTGTCGCGCACCACCCAACGGGTCGCGCACCTGGTTCGACGGGTCGCGCCCCTCTCTGCTGCCCGAAATTGCTCCTCTTTCGCTCCTTTCTCTCAATCACTCTCTCTATCTCTCTTGCAAGCGTTAGAATGCACAATGAGAGTGAAAGGAGGGAATTTGGGCTTTTATAAGTCTCATTTGAAAAAATTTCATTTACAAACCCACTTTCTAATGTTTTTTCTTTTGACACTTTATAACACTGATTTTTGGTTTCCTTTATCCTGAATTTGACTCATTGAGTGCTTTGACTTGATTCTTTTTGCAAGTAGATCATCTGAGGGACTTTGGCAAGGGGACCAGGGTTACTACTGCCCTTTTGAAGACTTTTTGGAATTTCATTCTTTTTACAAAAATTTAACATGACCTTGGCTTTAAAAACAGAGTTTTTAAATCCAAGGTTAAAAATGAACTGTACATGATGAAAATATCAAAGAAACATGTTTACAATCTTCCCTCTGGCTCGCTGGGCACTCAAGGACTTTCAAAGACATGACCTTGCAGAGATAAATGACCAAAACCCTAGACCTAGGACCTTTGACCTCAAGACAAAACAAGACAAGCTTGAAAGAGCTTAATGACTGATATGACCTGATCCAGCAAAACCAAGAGGGGTATAAATAAACCAGCTCCTCCATCAGGGTTATGGCATGCCTAACGGGATGCAAAACTTAACACTGATGAGACACCTACCTATGCAAATGCAAAGAGCTTTGATCACTGATGGAGGGCTGCAAGACCGACACTAACAAGATCAACGCCTTAGAAGTAAGCCTCTTCGATGGGGCAACCTCCTTTACATTACACAAATGAACAATTATTAGATGATACAAATGACAAGACCTCCTTTCTATATGTAGGAGTCTAAGGGGTCGTAATATAATCATAGCTGACATAACAATAATAATGTAAGGGCACAATAATAACAATAGTGGGCTTCTATGGTGCATAATAATAACAATATGGGGTCTACATGGGCACAAAAATATAATAAGGGGGTTGTACTAATAACAATAAGGGTTTACATTAGCAGTATAGGGACCTAACATGCCCCTCTCCTTCAAAAGGTGTTGTCCTCAATGCTTGAGTAGTTCTTGATGCTTCTGTATAAATTCTTGTCCTCCCATGTGGAATCTTCCGTGGGTATGCTCTTCCACTTGATGACACACTCTGAGATTGATCTATTTCATACCTTTTGATTTCTCGATTCTATGATTGCTTAAGGTTCCAATATGATTTTTCCTTCCTTGTCAAGTTCTTGCAATACTGTTTGAACTGGGATCTTCTACAACTTTTGAATGAGTTCCCACTCCTTTGGGCATATAGATATATGTAAGGCCTGATGTTTGGAGTAACACTTTATGGAATCAAATGAATAGCATGATCATGATCATGAATAGGTGGGAGGCCTTTGGGAGTCTCAAATTCCATGGAATTATTGTCCAAAACGTTTTGGAGATCTGGAGAAATACATGATTTCGTTGTGGGATCCTCTAGTGAACATAATTGTGCAATTACACCCCGTTGTTCTTTATTTAGAAGCTTTGTCATGATGTAAGATTTGATTATCTTTCCAAGTTTCCTTTGATACCCCTCAATTCAACTTCCTTTCCTTCCCAAAAAAATTTCTAGAATATTTCTTGAAAATTAAAAGATATCGTACCCAAAGATTGTAGCCATTGGACTCCTAGTAAAACATCAGCACCACCCATTGGAATGGAAAGCATTGGGCTATTCAATACATATTCTCGCATGGATAGCTTGATATTATGGCACTTTCTAGAGAAATTTATGGTTACTCTACTTGCAACCATCACTTGACACTTTGGTGCTGGATATATGAAACAATTCAATTCTTTGGATATCTTACAATCAATTAAATTATGGGTACTGCCTGAATCAATCAACACTCTTACATTTTTCTTATTGATATGTCCTTCTATCCTAATAGTTTGAGGAGTGGTAATTTCTTCCAATGCATTACAAGATATGATCGGATTGATTTCTTGAGACTTGATGTGATCTTTCAATTCTTGAACATTTTTCTTCTTGATATGTCCTTCTATATTGATAGTTTGAGGTGTGGTAATTTTGTCCAATGCATTACAAGATATGGTTGGATTAATTTCTTCTTTCTCGATGTGATCTTTCACTTCTCGAACCTTTTTCTTCTTGATATGAGTGGTAATTCTTTCCAATTCTTTACAAAATATGGTTGGATTCATTTCTTCTTTCTTTGGTGTTTGTTCCTAGTGTATATACTCTTCTTTTGATGTTTCTTTATCCTTTTCTTCCTCCTCTCCACAATCAATGTAAAATAATTTCTTCTCAACACACTTATGACCTTTAATGTATTTTTTATCACAATTGTAACAAAACCCTTTTTCTCCTTTTTCTTCCAATTGTTGTGGTGTAACCCTTGTAGGTTGTGGAAGGCTAGGAAAAAAAAACACTTCCATCTTTATAGTTGTGAGGGGTAGACTTCCTTGTTGCCATAATTTTTCTTTCCACTTTGTAACAAAGCCCTTTTTCTCTTTTTTCTTCCGATTTTTGTGGTGTCACTCTAAATAAGGTGTTGCTCTTTGTACCCTCATAATGTGCTATCATTTCCTTCGTGAAAATTGACCATGTAACAAGTTGTTTACAAGAACAAAGCCCTTTATACCATAAAAATTGATTCGGTTCTAAATATGAAGATGCAATACATACCTTTTGTAATAGTGGTACACCATGTAGATCTAAATATTGCTCCATATGTAGTATCCAATTTACTGGATCCGTTCCATCAAACTTCCTCATATCACAGTTTCTTGATTTCAGGAGCTCGATCTTGAACTGACTATAACTCTGTACTATAAAATCTCAAAGTTCTAAAATTGTCTCCTGCAGTAGCCTTCTGAATCCTCTTTCTAACCCTGCATGTGTAATCAAAAATTGATTCTCCAAGAAAGAGTTATGCCTAATCTCTTAAGATGACTTGATTATATAATGTTTTAGTAGAGCGAACTTGTACGACATGCCATGTGTCACTATTTCGACCTTCGGATCTTAAAACTATTCACAAAAAACTATAGTCTGTCCTCTTTTTGTAACTTCTTACGGAATTTCAATTTGTTGCTCAGATAGAAAGTTATGACGATTTTCCCAAGGTCACCTGTTTAGTTTGTAATTTGAGAGTCTACAAAAACCATAACTTTGTCAGATCATATATCCGAAAATATAGTGAGACAAGATCTAAAATTCGGATCTGAGATTCTAAATGATTTCTTCTCAAATGGGTTTTTCCTTTAGCTTCTGAAACTTTGTAGTGAAAAGGTTATAGTGAAAATACCGTGATGACCTATTTTAGATGAAATTGTAGAGCTTGCAAAAATCCTAACTTCCTCATATCATATCTCCGAAAATATAGCGAGACAATTTGTGAAATTTGGACATGTGGTTCAGCAAGATTTCTTCTCAAATGGTTTTTTTTTAGCTTCTGAAATGTCGCAGAAATAAAGTTATAGCAAAAATACCACGATGACCTGTTTGGAGTAGTGAAATCCTAGAAACCAAAGCTTTGATACCAAATGTTATGTAACCAGCTCACAAAAATATAGAAAAGATAGATCAACACCTTAGAAAGAAGCCTCTTCAAGGGGGCAACCTCCTTTACATTACACAAATGAACAATTCTTAGATGATACAAATGACAAGACCTCCTTTCTATATATAGGAGTCTGTTGTGGCTAGCAACAACCCCCCTTCTTATTGAGTGTTATTCCTAATACTAAATAAGTGGGAACCCTTAGTTAAAAATCTAAAAAATCAAAGTAGTGTTTAAATTTCCTTTTTTGAATAAACTTACCATCATAAGCTTAGGAAACCTCCCTTTCAAAACATAAAAAAATCCAAGTTTTATGATAAGGTAAGACATAATCTTTTCTTAGGAAAATCGCATCGCAAAAAGATAGCGGGATGCCTCCTTACAAGCCGAAGTTCCAATATTGTGAGATCGCGATACGCGATAGTATTGCATCGCACCCAACAAATACAACTTACATGAAACACTTTAAAATTTGCCAATATATGATGACACTGATCGCAAGATCGCATTTCGCAGAAAATAGGTTAACAAAGATTTTCATACATAACATTCTTGTGATCTGCGATATTGCGATACAATGATACAACGATAAAGCGATAATGCGATGTCATGAGCGATCAACCTTGCGATTTTGCAATTCTATGATTTTGCGATTTTGCGATGTTGTGAAGCAAATCGCAAAATCACTTCATCGCAGATCTTTCAGGTGCGTTATTAAAGAAAAGTATTTTCCCTAAGCTGACACCCGGTTATGCACTTTAATGCTAATAAATGTGGTAGTTGCCAGTTATAATGGAATATGGGTTCGTGCTTATCGAAAGAATCATTTCACGTAAGATGGTATGCTTGATATGTCTGCGGCATTTAAAACTTTCCAGTCACCCTTCCCTGTCATTCATTTTCACTTCACTTGTGAATTGTAGGAACGAAGAATAGAGGTCGATACAAAGCAATACGCATGATAAAATGGGAAAGAAAAGCAAAGCTCAGAGCTCTGAAGAAAAGGAGATGGTGACCTTATATACAAACACGACCTGTAACAGAGATGCGGGAATAGCTACGCGGGAAGGCATGTATAATCTGCTCGAAGAGGAGAATCCCAAAGTAATGGAAGTTACTACTACCGCGGGCTCAAATGGTTCTTCTGAAGCATCCCTTACAAAGTTAGCCTGCTCATTCTTACACCGGATAGCAGCAAGGCCAAAAAATCTCCCATACACCGACATGGTCAAGGGGATACTGAACAGTGTTGATATCAAAAACAGACAGTTTAAAACTCAGGGTCAAGAGCTTTCGGAAGTATTATTTTTACAAATTTTGAACCTTATATCTGCTAAAAGGAAAAAGTGCAAAATGCGAAAAATGCATCAAGGAAACCCGAATCAAAAAATGGAGGCAGTTTCTGATGCGCAATTAGCGCCTAGCGCTAATCACGCAACGCTGATAAAACTTGCTCGAAAAGGCAAGTTGTTAATTGCCCAGTCACCTACAAGCTCCGGAAACTGCAAGAAAGTAACGATAGAGACAGTTTGGAAACAGAGAGCTCAAGAAAAGGAAAAAGCAATATAAGGGTTAACCAGGTTGAACTGGGATTATTACTAGGCATACTTGGTAAAGCCACATAGCCAGTGGATGATTGTTAAGTGTATCATCAATTCGGTGGAAAAAATGGCGCCAGCTCTTGTCGATTCTATTTTCTCAGCTCAGCTAAAAGCGGAATTCAGCTAGCCGACTCTTCTCAAACAGATGCTGCATGCGTGCGATTTCAAGGACCAAATACAGAAGTAGTTTAATGTTAGATTTAATTTTAGCTTTAATTTTGTTTTATTTTCCTAAAAAGAGGACGGTCATTTAAACCGCATCCTATATTTTTGTAATAATTTATTTTTAGATTTAGTTAGTAGTATTTAAACCCTTCTCATGCATTTAGAGAAGGGTCCTGAAATTTATCAAAAACTTATCCCCAGAACATGCACTTCTGTACCCTCTGAGGAGGTTTTGATGAATGAATGGAACAAGATTTATTGATGTTTGCATTTGATATCTGCTACTGATGTTGCACTTTTGTACTCTTAGTGGATATTTGATCAAGAAGAGATAAATCGTGATTACTTGAAGCTCATGAGTAGGACTAGTTATAAATGGTATTTCTATCTCTTAACTACTTCTGCCTTGTGTTAAAGTGATTTCCAGTTCAGTTAGTTATATATTAATGTATGAATGCCTGAGTTATCATTTAGCACTTTTGTATGGTGATAGATATTTATTTATGCTTAGTGTATGAATAGCTCATTATGCGATATGTTTTGCACAACTGTTTCGTCTAACTTTTTATACGAAGTGGTTCATCTTTATTGAATTCTTTTCTCATGGCAGCTGAATGATCTTTATTACCAGTTGTTGTTTGAAATCATTTTAGATCGCATAGAAGAAAGCTTACACCCCGGGATAGTGTATATTTACATATTTCTGTCATTAGAATATAATTTCGTTATTATTAGATTAGAATTAGATTAGAAGTATTCCATTTAGAAACTGTTAGAAATAGAAATATCCATCTTTCTCACACACACAATGAAATTAGGAAACTGGTCCCATATCCCCAGTCGGACCCGCTATACCAAACGGAAAAGGAGCTGCCAACCAAGGTCCGGACCGGGCAGGTATCCCCCTTGTTGTAGACTCGATTTTTGGGGCTTCAACATATTTGGCGCTAGAAGGAGGGCCACCGAACTGTGAATGGCAAGTAAATCTAAATCTAAATACCATTCTGAGAGTAAATCGCCCTCACCATCTCCTCTGACTTCTCCATTGCATTCAAAAACCTTAAATCCAGAGTTAGAAGTCGCTGGATCAACAACCGCTACTACAAACCCTGAAATTTCAGAACAATCTACTATTTAACCTCCTGAAGTTGAATCTTTGATTCACAAACTTCAACGATTTTCTATATCTCCTCAGAAATCTGATAAATCTCAAGGCAACATGACTTCGTAATACAACCCTGCTCATCCTCTCACCAGATTAAAGAGCGAAAAGTTTGGTGTTCAGCCAACCGACTTACCTCTACCTTCTAGGAAGAGAGCAAGGAAGTCTCCTAAAGGATCCGATAGCGAGACTCTTTCATCATCATCATCCATCTCAACCTCTTCACCGTGAACTCAACCATCCACTCCTCCACTACAGATCATTGTCCATCAGCCTATTGCAACTTCCTCAACTCCTTCTCAAACATCTGGAGTTATAATATCCTCATCTTCTCAACCGCAGGGATCATCTTCTGCACTTTCTTCTATTAGTAGTTCAACAACGGCCCAATCTCCATGGAATAACCCAGGGTTAGTCTTAATGCCTGCACCCTTGAGTCAGATATTGGCCCATCCTGAAAAATGACAGCCTAAGTTTAACCTTGAGGCAGGCATGCTAGTAGAAGAACATATAAATAACTTTATGCTATCCATAAATCTCAATGGAGTTGTTAATGAAGATGCTGTTGTTCAACTTTTCCCTTATACTTTGCAAGGGACAGTTGGATCATGGTATTTCTCGTTACCATCTGGATCTATTACTAGTTGGGACATATTCCAAGAACAATTCTTGACCAAGTTTGGTGATGACAGGTCTACAGTGACACTGATCAATGACTTATCTAACCTTAGGGCCGAGTCAAGATAACGTATCAAATATTTCAATTTACGTTTCAATAAAATCCTAAACAAAATACCTACTGCTTCTCAGCCTAGTGAAGAAGTGCGAAGTGAATGGTATATTACTGCTTTACCATCAAACTTAGCAATCTTTGTTGATAGGGCTAACAAAACAACCTTAGTTGAAAATATGAAAGAAGCAATAGCAATAGAGAAACGTATTACGGCCCTAGAAAAGAAAAATGCGATGGAAGAATGAATATCTAAGAAGGTCTCTTTCAAAGAAGATCCCAAGAAAAAACAACCCAAAGATCCATTCGATTTAGATGGATTACAAAAAGTTTTAAATACCATGTCTAACGAAATGGTCGACATTAAGAAACAGGTGGCAGAAACTTCTTCTAAAAATTCATACAGGCATTTTAAAAGAAATCCTTCAACTGATTCCAAACCCCCTAATGCTATTTCAAATGTTGAATCAGAAGAAGAAGAAGAGGAAAACGCTACTGAAGAGCATACCGATGAAGAAGAAGTTGTAGAGTTACAAGGTATGTGGGATTTCATCCTCCCAAATGAAGAAGATCAAGAAGCATTCCCGGTTAGTACTCGCAGCAGAAATCAACCTGATCCTCCTCAACCTACACCTAAGCCAAAGAGCGCAAGCTCGATGACTAAGGATAAAGTCGCAGCAAAGAAAACATCACCTAAAGTGACTCAAACCGGCCCAGTCCAAATAGACACATCTACTCCATCTAAAATGCTAATCGTTTCAGATGAAATGGAGTATAACATCGTTGAAGACATGAAAAAGGCGAGGGCCAATATTAATCTTTTTGAATTAAGCAAGTTAAAACACCAGCAGAAAGTACTTTTGAAAGGATTACATGCTATGTCAGTTGCACCTTTACCATCTCGCAAGCTTCCCATGATATGGGAAGACCTCCAACTAATACGATAAATAAAGTTGATTCAAATGATATCGCATTAATTGGAGGAAGATTGAGATCGCATACTCCCCCATTTCTCCTTACTTATGAAATCTTCAATAAAAATGTGCATAATTGCTTAGTGGATTCTGGAGCTTCATCGAATATTTTACCAAGATAAATTTGTGCAAAATTGAATGTTCAACCATAAAAATCCATTGTGCGCATAGTTCAGCTAGATCAATCGCAAGTCAAAGTGATTGGTGAATTAAATCAGGTTACCATAAGGCTGTCATCCAACCCAAAGGTATGTCAAGTTATTGACATTTTAGTTGCTGATATTCTTGAATTTTATGGCTTAATTCTTAGCAGAGATTGGTTAGAAAAACTTCATGGTTCTTTTCAACTGACTGGTCCCACATGTGGCTGCGTTATAATGGAAAACCAAACCAAATAAAAGTTGAACGTGAACGACATCAGAAATACATAGTAACAGAACTCGAAGGAGAAAATGAACCAGTAGCATATAATTCTAACATCATTGGCAACTATTTAGTAGATTCTTTCTTAGGAAATTTTAATGCTCAGACATCACCTTACTTAGAACATTCCGTTTTGTCTCAAGTAGAAAATTTTTCTCAAACAGATAGTTCTAAATGCATTAATTTTATAGATAGTCCTGTAAATAAATCTTTGTTTTGGAAACTATTTTTTGATGGTTTTAAGTCTAACGAAGGAGTAGGGGCAGGATGCATATTAGTAAGCCCAGAGGGAGATAAGACCATGCTAACTTGCAGACTAGAATTTGAATGCACCAACAATACCGCAGAATATGAAGCTCTAGTCCAAGGCTTGTACAAGGCAATCGGATTAGGTGTCAAATACCTGCAAGTTTTCGGAGATTCTAAAATAATAATTATATAGGTACGCAATACTATACACTGTTTATCAGGTCATTTAAAGCATTACCAATATTTGGTTCAATATCTGACTGAACATTTTATAGCATTCAATATTTCATCAATTCCTAGACTCCAGAATGCTAGCGCAGACCTCTTAGCCAACGTAGCTTCCAAGCTCATTCCTTCAGAAGATTTTAGCCTTGACTGATTTCAATTGAGTTAATATTTAGACCATCTATCCCTAATAACATTACCAATTGGAGGATTTTCAATGACGATCCTGATATCGTGAGTTTTCTCACATCTGAAGGATCCTACGCCAATCAAATAATTGACGAAGACCAACATGACCAACAATTGCAACAGGATAGTACTAACAATGCTATACCTAAATCAGTAGTCAAATTAGAAGACCTTTATGATTTGAAAGATCGATTCAAAAGATATACTAATTCAAAACTCCAAAGTTCAACTTTGAATTATGAATTAGTAAATCTAGGAACTGATGCTAAACCACAGAACATCAACCTAGGCCTTGGCCTAGCCCCTGAAGAAAAATTAGCATATATCCGTCTCTTGAGACAATACAAAAATGTTTTTGCTTGGAATTACGATGAACTCAAAATGTACGACACCTCCATCATTCAGCATACTATCCCAATGATCGATAATGAAAGACCTGTCCAACAGAAGTTGAGAAAGATCCATACAAATCTAGAAAATCAGATTAAAACTGAACTCAACAAGTTATTAGAAGCCAAATAATCTTTCTCGTTAGACATTCTAAATGGGTCTCCAATATGGTAACTATTAGAAAGAAAAATGGAGATATCAGAATCTGCATTGACTTTCGAAACCTTAACAAGGCATGCCAAAAGGATAATTTTCCTTTGCCCCCCATGGAACAAATACTGCAGGCAGTTGCGGGCTCAGAATTAATGTCATTCTTGGACGGATTCTTAGGATACAACCAAGTGCCGGTACACCCCGACGATCAATTGAAAACTACATTCAGAGCTAAATGGGGCACATACGCATATCAAAAGATGCCATTTGGTTTGATTAACGCAGGCGCCACATTTCAGAGAGCCATGGACATTGCATTCAAAGGGTTAGTTAATAAGTCAGTGGTAATCTATTTGGATGATATTACTGTTTATTCCAAGAAATGAAACAACCATCACAGGGATTTAAAAAAAATCTTCCAACGTTGTTTAAGGTATGGAATTTCACTTAACCCGAAAAAATCCTTTTTTCGCATTAAGTGAAGGAAAGCTTCTAGGATTCATAGTGTCAAAATCTGGAATTCACATTGATCTTGACAGAATCAAAGAAATTTTCGCAGCTCCCCTACCTCACAATAAGTAAGCCATGCAATCTTTCCTTGGCTAGATCAACTTTGTAAAGAGATTCGTCCCATATTTTTCAAGAATTGTGTCTCCTTTACAAGCCATGATTAAAAATAATGCAAACGTTAAATGGGGCCAAGATGAACATGAAGCATTCAATCTGATCAAACAAGCCATTATTAATGCTCCATCGTTAGCAACTCCAAATTTTTCCGACCCTTTTATTTTGTATACCTTTGCCTCTGATAGATCATATGCTGTGATACTCACTCAAGCAAATCAAGAGAAGGCGGAAGCCCCAATTTCTTTTTTCAGTTCCAATTTACAAGGTGCTGAATTGAATTATTCAGATGTGGAGAAACAAGCCTATGCTATTTTTAAAGCAATTAAATACTTCAGGCCTTTCTTACTCAAAACACATACCAAGATCATATTACTGTTTCCAGCGGTAAGAAATCTTCTAGTACAGAAGGATGTGGGGGAGAAAAGGGAAAATTGGGTTACTGCCTTACAAGAATACGACGTAGAAAACAAACCATCAAACATTGTAAAAGGTCAAGGCTTCTGCAAACTGCTAGCATGAGCATCGCTAATGCCTGAAAATCCATCTGAAGAGGTACAAGTGTATGAGGTAAGCCTAAATGATGCTGAGTCATTATATGCTGATATTATTTATTATTTAAAGAATGGATATGCTCCTCCAAATCTCGATCATACCAAGAAAAGAGCCCTAAGGCTAAAAGCCAAAAAATATCAACTTATAAATGACGTTCTTTTCAGAATAAATTATGATTATGTTCTACTTATATGTCTTGAGAAAACTGAAGCTGAAAAAGTCTTGCAGGAACTCCATGATGGGCCAGCAAGCGGACACTACGTTGGAGATGCAACTGCTCATAAGATCTTACGCGTAGGCTATTACTGGCCCACATTATTCAAGGATGCACATAACTACGTAAGAAAATGCCAAGTCTGTCAAACTGCTACTGGAAGACAAAAGAAACCATCCTTGCGAATACAACCAGTTACCATTGAACAACCTTTCGATCAATGGGGATTAGACATAATAGGTGAGATCGTTCCTCACTCTTCTAAACAGCATAGATACATCCTCACAATGACAGATTACTTTACTAAATGGGTAGAAGCAATTCCACTCAAGACGACTAATGCTGAAAATATCATTGAATTCATAGATCAGTTCATAATCACCAGGTTTGGATTACCCTCCGCTTTAATGTTTGATAATTCATCATACTTTTCTGGTAATACAATGACTGAATTCACACTCAAAAGGGGTTTCAAACTTAAATACTCATCCAATTATTATCCACAAGGGAATGGGTCAGCTAAATCCACAAATAAGAAATTAATTAGAATCATTAAGTGAACCATTGACCAAAATCATAAAAATTGGCATAAGTCTTTAATATATGCTTTATGGGCAGACTGAATAACAAAGAAAGCCTCTATCGGCACTTCTCCCTTTAATTTGGTTTAGGGGAAAGAAGTGGTTCTTCCAACACATCTGGCAATTCCCTCTTTAGCCTTGGTTCAATACATCGATAAAGTACCAACTTCTTCTTTACAACTTAGGCAGCTGGAATTAATTAAATTAGAAGAACAATGAAAAAGGGCTAAGATTACTCACGCTCATCATCAAGCATTGGTGAAAGCCTCTTTTGATTCCAATATGGTATCCAGAAAAGATTTTCAACTGGGGGATCTAGTTTTAAAATGGGACAAGGCTCATGAAGAAAAGGGAAAACATACAAAATTTCAAAGAATGTGGCTTGGTCCTTTTCAAATTGTAGAAATCATAGCTCCATTGACCTTCATGTTACAAGATTTAGCAGGGAAGAGGGATTCTTTACCTGTTAATGGTCAGAATCTTAAGAAATATTTTCCATAGAAGAATATTCTTCTATTTTAGTAGAGTAGTTGTTTTTCTTTTCATAATAAAACCAGTTGTGAATGGTTACAATAGGAATTTATGAAAAAGACACCAATTCTCTTTCAAATTTTGATCTTTCGCTTGTATAAATAGCAAATCTTTTGGAAAATTGATCTTTATTATTGAAAGATACAGTTAAAAAAACTCTAGTCTAGATATGATACTAGTTTCAACTTCATAAAATTTGATGAAAACAACCTTTAGTGAGAAATTTTTTTATATCAGTGCAATGAAAAGTATTAATAAAAAAATAAAGATTCTCTGTACAACAGCTATTTCCAAAAACTCTACTATTGTCGTCCAGAGCTATCTTAAGGAAACAATGACTTCCTCCCTACTAAGGGAATCACAACTTTCAGAGGAACAATCCAAGCATACACTTTATCTTAAAGAGTGAGAGGTCTAATCACGAGCCGGCTTATCATAATCACAGATATTATAATTTGCTGACTTTGTCAATACTGCATACCACAACAGGGCAAAGACTCAAGATTGTTGCAATCAAAAGACAAGGGGTCTCATCACGAGCCAGCTTGTTCAGCAAAGTTATAAATCAGTGAATGACTATGTCATAAATTGGCTACCAAACCAAGACATTGCTCTTTAAGAATAAAAAAGAATATTAAAGCAAGGAGTGTGGATGTGGATTGTTCTTTGGGAATTGTGGGTTTCTTTAAGTAGGATATAGGATCATTGCTGGGTAACAGGTAACCCTATCGAGGCTATAAATGCCTGCTGACAGCAGAGGCTCTACCTACAACAAATGAGAATATTTAAAACTGGTTTACGGAGAAGACTTTGCTTTATCTTTACAAACCAAGTAATGACTGATGTAAATACAAGGACTAGCTTGAGGCAACAAATAATCAAAGTTGAAAATAGTTGAAACAAAATGTCATTGAAAGGTTAGAATATAATGTACTTTATCTTTCTATAATAAAGTTTAACTTTCTAGAAAATTTTCTTTTTTGGAAGTTTTGAAAATTCAAAAAGTAGCAAAGATAACTGGTTCTTCCAAGTGAATCGCCAATTGTTATGGCCAGCAGCAACCCCCCTTCTTATTGAGTGTTATTCCTAATACTAAATAAGTGGAGACCCTTAGTTAAAAATCTAAAAAATCAAAGTAGTGCTTAAATTTCCTTTTTTGAATAAACTTACCATCATAAGCTTAGGAAACCTCCCTTTGAAAACCTAAAAAAATCCAAGTTTTATGATAAGGTAAGATAAAATCTTTCCTTAGGAAAATCACATCGCAAAAAGATAGCGGGATGCCTCCTTACAAGCCGAAGTTCCAATATTGTGAGATCGCAATACGCAATAGTATCGCATCGCACCCAGCAAATACAACTTACATGAAACACTTTAAAATTTTCCGATATGCAATGACGCCGATCGCAAGATCGCATTTCGCAGAAAATAGGTTAACAAAGATTATCATACATAACATTCTTGCGATCTGCGATATTGCGATACAGAGATAAAGCGATACAGTGATAAAGTGATAATGTGATGTCATGAGCGATCAACCTTGCGATTTTGTGATTCTATGATTTTGCGATGTTGCGATCTACGATGTTGCGAAGAAAATCACAAAATCGCTTCATCACAGATATTTCGGGCACGTTATTCAAGAAAAGTATTTTCCCTAAGCTCACGCCTGGTTATGTGCTTTAATGCTAATAAATGTGGTAGTTTCCAGTTATAATGGAATATGGGTTCGTGCTTATCGAAAGAATCATTTCACGTAAGGTGGTATGCTTGATATGTCTGCGGCATTTAAAACTTTCCCATCACCCTTCCCTGTCATTCATTTTCGCTTCACTTGTGAATTGCAGGAACGGAGAACAGAGGCCGATACAAAGCAATACGTAGGATAAAATGGGAAATAAAAGCAAAGCTCAGAGCTCTGAAGAAAAGGAGATAGCACCCTTATATACAGACATGGCCTGTAACAGAGACGCAGGAATAACTATGTGGGAAGGCATGTATAATCTGCTCGAAGAGGAGAATCCCAGAGTAATGGAAGTTACTACTACGGCTGGCTCAAATGGTTCTTCTGAAGCATCCCTTACAGAGCTAGCCTACTCATTCTTACACCAGATAGCAGCAAGGCCCGAAACTCTCCCATACAATGACATGGTAAAGGGGATACTGAACAGCATTGATATCAGAAACAGACAGTTTAAAACTCAGGGTCAAAAGCTTTCGAAAGTATTATTTTTACAAATTTTGAACCTTATATCTGCTAAAAGGAAAAAGCGCAAAAGGCGAAAAATGCATCAAGGAAACCCGGATCAAAAAACGGAGGTAGTTTCTGATGCGCGATTAGCGCCTAGTGCTAATCGCGCATCGCTGAGAAAAATTGCTCGAAAAGGCAAGCTGCTAATTGCCCAGTCACCTGCAAGCTCCGGAAACTGCAAGAAAGTAACGATAGAGACAGTTTGGAAACAGAGAGCTCAAGAAAAGGCAAAAGCAATCCAAGGGTTAACCAGGTTTAACTGGGATTATTACTGGGCATACTTGGTAAAGCCACATAGCCAGTGGATGACTGTTAAGTGTACCATCAATTCAGCCGAAAAAATGGCACCAACTCTTGTCGATTCTGTTTTCTCCGCTCAGCTAAAAGCGGAAGTCAGCCAGTCGACTCTTCTCAAACAGATGTTGCATACGTGCGATTTCAAGGACCAAATACATAAGTAGTTTAATGTTAGATTTAATTTTAGCTTTAATTTTGTTTTATTTTCCTAAAAAGAGGATGGTCATTTAAACCGCATCCTATATTTTTGTAATAATTTATTTTTAGATTTATTTAGTAGTATTTAAACCGTTCTCATGCATTTAGAGAAGGGTCCTGAAATTTATCAAAAACTTATCCCCAGAACATGCACTTCTGTACCCTCTGAGGAGGTTTTGATGAATGAATGGAACAATATTTATTGATGTTTGCATTTGATATCTGCTACTGATGTTTCACTTTGTACTCTTAGTGGATATTTGATCAAGAAGAAATAAATCGTGATTACTTGAAGCTCATGAGTAGGACAAGTTATAAATGGTATTTCTATCTCTTAACTATTTCTACCTTGTGTTAAAGTGATTTCCAGTTCAGTTATTTATATATTAATGTATGAATGCCTGAGTTATCATTTGGCACTTTTGTATGGTGATAGCTATTTATTTATGCTTAGTGTATGAATAGTTCATTATGCGATATGTTTTGCACAACTGTTTCGTCTAAATTTTTATACGAAGTGGTTCATCTTTATTGAATTCTTTTCTCATGGCAACTGAATGATCTTTATTACCAGTTGTTGTTTGAAATCATTTTAGATCGCATAGAAGAAAGATTACACCACGGGTTAGTGTAGATTTACATATTTCTATCATTAGAATATAATTTACTTATTATTAGATTAGAATTAGATTAGAAGTATTCCATTTAGACACTGTTAGAAACAGAAATATCCATCTTTCTCACACACACACTGAAATTGGGAAACTGGTCCCATATCCCTAGTCAGACCGGCTATACCAAATGGAAAAGGAGCTGCCAACCAAGGTCCGGACCGGGCGGGTATCCCCCTTGTTGTAGACCCGATTTTCGGGGCTTCAATAGAGTCTAAGGGGTCATAATATAATCAAAGTCAACATAACAATAATAATGTAAGGGCACAATAATAACAACAGTGGGCTTCTATGGGACACAATAATAACAATATAGGGACTACATGGGCACAACAATATAATAAGGGGGTTGTACTAATAACAATAAGGGTTTACACTAGTAGTATATGGACCTAACAGTGTTTCACATCATTCAGACCAAACTATTGCTCCATCTACAATATATATTCTATTGGATACTATCCATCAAAATTCCTCATATCTATATTTGGAATGTGGTGGTTCTTAAAACCCACATAGGAGTCTCAAAAATCATAATTCATATTCCTTTTATCCTCATCATGATTTTCATTAATTAGCTTGTAACCACTGTGAATCATTTCTTGCAACAACTTTGTCAAACCTTACTTCAAACCTTCCATGTATGCTTTTAAACCATTCATGTGGCCTTTTAAACCATCCATCTCACCTTTTAAAGCATCCATGTCAGCTTTTATTTATGCTTTTAAAAAATCTATGTCATATTTGGTTTCTCTTTGTGAGAGAAAAATTGGTTGCACTTGGTCCCATAATTTTGATATATCATGCTACAATTCTTCCTCTTCAAGTGTCATAGTATAGATTTCTTGAGACTTTATGGGTGTATAATTCATGTTTTTGGGAGGAATTTTAGAACCCAATACTAATACCTATGCTTCAATATTCCTTGGAATCACTTAAAACTATTTTTTCAAACAAAAGTTATGCAATTTTAAAAAACAATACACACATTTTCTTGCTTTTAGGAGCTCGATATTAAAACAACCATAACTATGTAATTTTTTATTTCCCAGGTTTGAAATCCAGTCTTGTGGTAGCCCTATGAATTTTTTTTAAATGCCACAAGTCATACCAATATTGGATTCTTCAATATGGAGTTATTCCAGATCTCCCATGTACGACATGCCACGTGTCACTGTCTCAACCTTCGGCCCTAAAATTTCTACAAAATTAACTATATTTTGTGCAATTTCAGCCACTTTTTACAGAATTCAAATCTGATGCCTGAGATAAAAGTTATGACGATTTTTCCTAGGTCACCTGTTTGAGATGGAATTTTGGAGCCTGAAAAAACCCTAACTTCCCCAGATCATATATCATAAAATATAGCAAACCACAATAATGAATGTGTACATGAATTTCACCAAGATTTCGGCACCATGTGGTTGAAATTTCCACTTCTGAAGCCTCGTATAAAAAAGGTTATATTGAAAATTTCAATATGACTTATTTAAAGAAGTGAAACCCTAGAATCCAAAGCTTTGATACCAAATGTTATACAACCAGCTAACAAAAAGATAGATTGTTGGCTTGAGGTAACTTGGACCCCAGTTCAGAGTTAGCTACACTAACCAAAAAAAAACCTACACTACCGGCCCTTTCAATAACAACCCTCTTAGTGCAGGCTTCAATCTCACCCGAAGAAATATTTAGGGATGCTAGAACTAGTTTTCTACATCCAAAAGGTTATGCAATGTGGGGTTAGTGCGTTTCTTCGATTTAAGACCCAACCTGACCTTTGCGAACCCTTATCCTTGAAATCCCCAAACTTAAAGTGATTCTCATTTAGACAAAATTATAAACTTCATGTAAGGGTCGAATCATGCATAAAATAACATATAACAGTAGATCCAGATCTTCATGGAGCAATTAATACAAAAATATAGATAAATGGAATTCAATTGAATGTAAATACATAAACCACTTAAGTATATAAATTGGACACATAATGGTTTATAATACTCTTTATTACTTCAGATCTTCAATATACAGACTTTCCAGAAACTGTCCAAGTAGCTAAAGGGGCATGCGCACTCAGCTGTGGACCTACCAAGGTCTCCACGCACTCAGCTGTAGGAGCTTTCCCCTTTGCTAAAAATACCGAAAGATCTTACGCTTACATACTCAAAACATATCAAATCCCATTCTATTAATTAATTTATTGCCTTAGACTCCATATGACACCCTTTTATATACTCTTTTCTATTACAATACCATGGTCCACAAACCATGGGTGGATCTCAAAACAATACCCAAATGTAAGGGGTTTTGACATTCCTAAAACCCCTTGACTCCTATTGAGCTACACGATGCATTCCCCGCTCCTCAGAATGGGAATACTTTACAATAATTTATCAAAATTTGACCTAGGGGACCCCATCCCAACAGTTCCCCAACACAAATATGTGACTCACCCTCAAGTCACTCTGATGGTTTGCTCGAGATAATTTCTTTCAAGTTGTTGAACAAAGACTTCACTGGGTGAAGCAGCTCCATGCATGGTACTACTGCCTTTCGAACGTCTTCGACCAACTTTTCCGTAGCCAACCCTTTTACTGCTAAGTCAACTGTTCATTATGTTTGTTGCATACTATTGAGCATGTCTTCGATAATATGTGAGAGCTAACCTACCTCTTCTTCCCATGGTTGCATTCGTGTATTGATAATCTACATCTTCTTTTGCATCTCCTCGATCTGCGGTCAGAGGGATGTCCCTCCTTTCAAATGGACGAACCATTGCATAGTTGCTAAGGTGCGTGTCATTACCCTTATCTTATCATACTAAAATTTCTTATCTCGGATGGCTACTTTAATCTTTTTCGCTTGTGGATCCTCCTACAGTGAAACCCACAGTTCTAACATTTCTTCGAACAGTTGGCTACAGTCCTTAATTGCAGCGTAGAGTTTTCCCTTGTGTCTTTTGATGGCAACCTCATGCTACTCTTGGATCTTCGGTGGCGTGGTGGGTTGCAGCTTCAATTGAAGCTCAGTAATTTTCATTTGCAGATCAAAACAAACTTTGTCTACCCGTTCTTCGATTCTCTGAATGCATCTGCCAGTTGTTGCACTTTGTCTTCTCAAGCAGCCTTAGACTGAATTTGGAGCTCTGGAAGCTCATTTCATACTCTAGAAATGGCCTACTCCAGTTGCACCCTTCTCGCAGCTGCCTCATCATTATATTGAAGAGCTTTGTGCTTTTCATCGCACATCTGCTCAATAGTGATCTTCGCATCTTTGATCACCATAAGAGCCCATTGCTCTTGCACCTTAAGCTCATATACTACACCTTGTTGTAGCTCATGCAATGTATGCAGAGAGAGTCTTGTGAGGTTAATACTCACGTTCTTAGGTGGTTTCACGCTCTCCCTATCTGTAGCATCAGTTAGGTGTAAGGATCCATCATGTAAGGGTATAGCGTGGAGCTTCGAATTTGACCCCACACTGCATGATGTCATTGGTTCCATGCTCGCTTGAGACTGACTGTCTTGAACCACGCTTTCTTGAACCTAGCTTACTTAACCCCGCAATTCCTTGAGGCCCTCTTCGAACTTTGTCAATACAGACTAGTACTTCTATTCAATGTGGCCCTAAATGTCTTTCATCATGGACCTCACAGTATCTCCAATTTCATCAAGGTCTCCCTCAGATCTTCCTAATAAATGTGAATTTGGTAGCAGATTTTCCCATATTTTCACCTTAAAAGCATTTCCCCTACTCCTTTCAATGGAAAATTCCCTATCAAATCAATTGTAGTGCTTCCAACAGTCATTTTCAGAGTAGACTGCATGACACTCCTCCTTCTAGCGTAGCTACCTCATCGCAACTTCCACCTACTTCGTCATCAAAAACATCGCATAACCCTCCTTCTTCTATATTTATTTTCCCTAGCAAAGTAGTTTATAGTCATGCGCTCTCTTTCAAATTTCCACGGGATTATCGAACCTGGGTATGTTGTGGTTTCTTCTACCTTTTATCACCTACCATGGAGGCAGTAGGATTTGGCCTCGGAGACCTCGATGGTGTAGCATGGATAGGAAGTGTTCGAGTCATGATGTTTCCTAACCCTCTCTTCAAGAACTCCTGCTCAACTTCCTCCCAACTTAGGTAACCAGACATGCAGCAACACACTCGGCTATTTAAGCACAACAACACATAGAAAATTCTCAAGAAGAAAAGTGTCCAAATGTGTGGCGGGGTGTGATATTTATAACCGTATTCAAATTCAAATTGTATGTTCCCCCGTAGATCTTCCTCATAAATGAAAATTTGGCAGAAAATTCTCCTAGATTTTCACCTTAAATGCATTTGCCCCACTCCTTTCAATGGAAAATCCCCTATCAAATCATCTATCGTTGTTCCAATGGTCAATTTCTGAGTAGGTTTCATGACACTCCTCCTTTTGGCACATCTACCTCGTCATAGTTTCCACCTGCTCCATCATTAAAACCATTGCACATCTCTCCTTCTTCTATAAAACGTTTCCTCAAAAGAGTAGTTTATAGTCCTGCGCTCTCTTCCAACTGCCAAAAGAACTAATAATTTTTTGTTTTCATGTATTCATTTCATAGGGGTGGGATCATCCCTATAAAATTTCAATTGCTCCCATTAATCCTTCTAGGAAATACTTCCCCATTTAGCTTTCAGAGCTGAAACGTGCCACCATCCGAAATATCCCTAATTACACACGGTCCTAGCCAATGCATCTGAAACTTCCCCAGAAATTTGGTAAACTTGTTGTCATACATCGGGACCAAATCACCATTGTTGAAAGTGCACTGCTTAATGTGGCCATCATGCCACACCCTTTCTCTATTTTTCTTCACCTGCTAATGAAAGTCAGCCAAAAGGAAGTCTTCCTCTAATGTAATTAGTTGTGCTAGGTGTTCTTCCATTATGTTGTGATCTTCCATCTCAGTTACTATCGCAATCCTTAGGTTGGGAACTATGTATTCCATTGGCATCACTTCTTCCTGTCCATAAACTAGTCGAAATTGTGTTTGCCTAGTCAATTTCTTACAGGTTGTCATATATGCCCATAGAACCTCTAGTATGCACACATCCCAATCATTCCTATTAACATTACAGACCTTTGTGAGGGCATTCTCTAGGATCTTATTGAAATATTCCATAGTGTCATTCACCTGGGGTTGATACAGTGTACTCTTCTGATGGTACATCTAGAATTCTTATGTTAAAGCCGCAATTGTCTCATTCAATAAGTGTGAACCTCTTTCACTCATCACAATCTTTGGGCATCAAAACCTTGACAGAATAAACTCGAATATGAACTTCACAACAATATATGTTCTCTAGTCATTCATAGACTGTGCCTCGACCCACCTGATTAAGTACTTTGTCTTAGTGATAAAATTACGTGGTCACATCTTATTCCCTGGTGGCTAAATAGGTCCAACGAAGTAAATTTCCCATTTATAAAATTCTTATAGCATGACTTGTGGATTTAATGGTAGTTCATCCCTTCACAATGGCCTGCTAGTCCTTTAACACACATCACATAGGCTATAGTACTCCTTAGAATCTTTATGTACTGTAGGCCACCATAATCCTACTAGTAGGATCTTCTGTGTAGTTTCCTTGCCTGCATAGTTTCCTCCAACAACACCATCATGTGCTTAAGCTAGAATAGTGTGTCTTTCATATTCAGGCACATACCAACATGGAGCTTCATGCGACCCCATCTTATATAATTTCCCTACAATCACGGAAAAATTTGTAGCTCGGACAACTAATTCCTCCTTCTGTTGTGTCTTATAATCTTCAGGAGCTACGCCATTAGATAAAAACTAAATAATGTTTTCAAAATGCTCATCTACAACCCTGACAATAAAGAGTTGCACGTCAGGCAATCCTTCATCAATATTTGTAGGCTCTTCACCATTCTTGATCCAAGAGAGGTGATCTAGACCAACATTCAATCTCTCGAGATTTTCTATCACTTCAAAATCATATTCCTGGAAAAGGAAGAACCATCTACAGATTTTTCCCTCCAACACGAGCTTATTGACTAGGTACTTCAAAGAATAATGGTTTGTGTTTATTTTCAAGTGCACACCTAGCAGATAATGCTTGAATTTTTGTGGTGCATAAACCATGGCCAATCCTTCGCACTCTGTGGTTGAATATTTCTTTTGGGACTTAGATAGTTTTCTACTGGCAAAGGAAATCGAGTGATCAATATCTCCTTCTCGTGGTTGAGTTAATATGGCCCCCAATGCTATGCAAGAAACATCCACATGCACATGAAATTCCTTCTTCCAATCTGGGAATACTAGGATTGGCATCGTAACCATCTTTTCCTTTAGAGTATCTAAGCTCTTCTAATAGTCATCATCCCAACAAAATGTGGCATCCTTCTTCAGCAGCTTCTCCATGGGCGCAGTGACCTGCGCATACACATTAATAAACTTCTTCTAGTACCCAGTATGTCCGAAAGCCGCGCGTAGCTATTTTACATTCCTAGGGGGATCCAAATTGATAATTATAGAAATCTTAGCAGGGTCTACCATCAATCCCTACTTACAAACAAAATGGCCTAACAATATTCCTTAAGGTACACAAAAATGCATTTCTTCAAGTTCAAGGACATCTGATACTTCCTACATTTATCCAACATCAGGCACAGACTATAGACAAACTATCCAATCATGGAAGTAGAATTCCAAAAATTTATGAATGAATTGCTTGAACGCTAGGACTACACCATTGAAAAGATCACAGGAAAATTTTTTAGTCCAAGCAACATGACTGTATATTGGAACAACCCCCATTCTGTAGCGAATGTAGTCTTGCTTCTATCCTCCAGCATAATCTTAATTTGGTGGTGTCCCAAGAATACATCTGTAAATGAATAAGTATCCTGTCCACCAAAATTCTCGAGAACTTCATCTGTAAACGGCGTAGGGAAGGGGTCATGTACACATGCATCATTTAACTTTCACAAATCTACACAGATCTTGATATCACCGTTCATTTTATTCTCCTCGATTGTGACAATGGAACCATTTGTTGGATTTAGGGGGCTTGGATCTAGGTTCAAAGTTATTTGTGCCAACCAACAAAACCCTACACTACTGGCCCTTTCAACAACAACTCGTTTAGCACATGCTGCAGTCTCACCAAAGGCAGTATTGGGGGATGATAGAACTGGGTTTCTGCATCTAGAAGGCTATGTGATGTGGGGTTAGGGATTTTATTTGATTTCATACGTTATATGACCTTGCAAACCCTTATCCTTGAAATCTCCAAACTTAAAGTGATTTTTGGTGAAATAGAGTTATAAACATTGTGTAAGCGTAGTATCGTGCATAAAATAGTGTATAACAGTAGATCCAGATCTTCACAGAGAAATTAATATACAAATATATATAAATGGTATTTAATTGCGCTTAAATACATAAAACACTTAAGTATATAAATTGGACACATAATGGTTTTGAATACTATTTATTTTTTCAGATCTTCAATATATAGACTTTCCAGATCCTACGCACATAGCTGCAGGGCCCCGTGCACTCAGATGTGGACTTACCAAGGTCTTCATGCACTCAACTATAGGAGCCTTCCCCTTTGCCCAAAATACACAAAGATATTATGCTTACATACTCAAAACATATCAAATCCCATTCTATTAATTAATTTATTGTCTTGGACTTGCTAAGACACCCTTTTATATACTCTTTTCTATTACAATACCATTCTCCGCAAACCATGGGCGGATCTCAAAGCAATACCCAAATGTAAGGGGTTTTGACCTTCCTAAAACCCCTTGACTCCTATTGACCTGAGCGGTACGTGCCCCGCTCCTCAAAATGAGAAGATTTTACAACATTTTATCAAAATTTGATCCAAGCGACCTCGTCCCAACATAAATCAATGACATAAAAATTATCCTCTTCGAGGGGGAAAATTCCTTTACATTACATAAATGAAAAATTACTGGATGATTCAAATGATAAGTCCTCCTTTGTATATATAGGAGTCTAAGGGGTCACAATATAATCAAAGTCTATAGAACAATAATAGTGTAAGGTCACAACAATAAAAATAGTGGGCTTCTATGGGGTACAACAATAACAACATGGGGATACATGGGAACAACAATAACAATAGGGGGAAACACCAATAATAGTAAGGGGGATACACTAGTATTTTGGGGACCTAACACTATTATTTAGGAAATTCCCTTAATTGAATTGTGCAATTCCTTTCGGTTGTTCATTTGATGCATGTAACACCTATACACTCAAAACTAGTCTACAACTGATGTTACATTGCCTTGGAATCTCCACCTCAGCTGGGTACCTCGAATTATCTACATGCACTAGCTATTTTTGGATGATTGATTAGTTAACTGGATGATCACTTATTTTCACTGAAGCCCTACTGCTTAATTCACCTTCCACTAGTTCCTCCAAAAGTTGGAGCTAGTTTAACTGAAAACAACTTGAGATAACTAACCTTCATTTCTACAAATTAGCAATCATGCGTGAACAACTAAACTCTAACTTCTCCAACTCAAATTTACTAATTAAATTGGGTGACAAAAGCCATGTCACACAAGTTAATATCATCCAAGTTGTCTCTTGATGTGTAAATTTGAATTTTCTCAATTTATTCAAGGCAAAATCAAATTGAGAGTTTCTTGCTGCAATTTTCATGTATTGAATTGAGGCTTCTGTGATCCATAACATTTATAAGAAGAGTTTCAGCGTAAATCACTGGTGGAAAGCCTTTGTTGATGCGTTTCGAACCAACTAGTGTGGTTCATAATCAGGACAAGTTGGTTCGAAAAGCGTTGGCAAAGGTTTTCTACATGTGATTTACGCTGAAACTCTTCTTATAAATTTTCATGTAATTTATAATTTTAAAATTAAATTTTAACATGTTTGTTTAGTTCTAAGTTTATGATAAGTTTGATTTGTATTTTGTGATAATTTGGTTTTCAGCTAAGCTATTTGTTAGTTTACATATTTTTATCATTTCTTTTGGAAATATTTTAATTATGCCCCCAATGTTGACTAAAACCATAATTAATGAGGTTATTTAAAAATTGATAGCAATCAACTTATGAAATAATGACAAAAATAAAAATATATAGGAAGATTTGCATCCATAAAAGTATAGGGCCAATAGAATGCTTATGATTGGAGATCATAACTTTTTTTATAATAACAATTTTTAAGGTAGAAGAGCATATTCAAAAAGGGTAAATTGTAGAATGGAAAATAACATTAATTTATATTTAATTACTTTTTGTAAAAAGAATTTAGTTACAATGAATATTTATGAACTATATATACATAAGAAAAAAATTTATGGTAATTGTACAATTATAGTTTCAACGATATTAAAGTTTGTAATTTATAAAATTATCTTTGCATTTTTTATTTAAAGTAAGTCATTTTGCATGTAATTTCATATATAAAATTATGATATAAGTTCACAAATATATAATCTATAATAAATATATATCATTTCATAAAAATAAACATCATGATGTTAATCACATAACAAACATAAACGTCATCTAAAATACACATTCAAATTCACTAACAACATTTAATTATATACACCTCTAACACATATAAACATCATTAGCTAGAGCACAAATCTAATAATTTAACAGGGAATCATCATCGCGATCACACGTACCAATATGACATGCTAATTATATTATTTCTTATTCATCCTGTTGGCATTTTAGATAATTGGTAAGATATTAAACTCAAATTTAAATTGGTAAGATTTGATATAAATATTAAATTTAAATTGCTTGAAACTCTCGTAACTTTAGTGATAAATTAAATTATATTAAAAAAGATTTTTTCAAGTTATATTAAATCTAAATTAATTATAAAGAAAAGTATGATTTAAGATTTTTAAATTTAACAATAGATTGGCTTTTATAGATAAGCTGAAAATATTTTTTTATAATTTTAAAATAAATATTATTGATAATATTTTATTGGTCGCATTTTCTTATTTATTAATTAAAACATTAGAATTAAAAAAATGATTATAATTGAACTTTAAAAATACATATTAATTTAAAATTATATTTTAAATAATAATTATAATTAATAAATATATTTTTTAATGATGCTTCATTCATAATTATTATTAATAAATAAACTTTAATTTATTAAATTTGATTGTGATGTTGTATTTATAATCCAATATTTTATGAACAATTTTTTTTAATTGTAGTTAATTTTAGACCAATTTGTTATATATTTTAATTTTATAATAAATATTTTGAAATTTTTGTTTGATGATTACATCTTGCAATATACATTTTGAAAATTAATTGCAAAGACTAATCAGATATTGTATAGCTCTTGTATTATATGTATAGGTCACAACTTTCTAATTTCTATGCTTGACTATGACTAGAAAGGTAGTTTTGTTTAGAGGTTTGTACAATTTAATTATGTGTAAAATTGATTTGTTTTGTAGTGACTATTTATTAGACATGTTTTATAACCTTTTTCTCCTATGTTTTTTATAGGCAGAGACTACGTTGGTCGCAACCCTTTTCTGAATAAGATTTTAGTTAGAATGAATATGTATGAATTATCTATGCAATAGATAAAATATTTGTGGTAATTTTGCAATTATAATTTCAACCATATTAAAAATTTTAATTTATAAAAATATCTAAGTCGCATTTTTTATTTAAATTAAGTCATTTTTCATGTACATTCATACATAAAATTTTGATATAATTTCACCATTAGATAATATATAATAAATATAATTTCATAAAAATAAACATCATGATAATAACCATATAACAAACATAAACATCATCTAATTATATACACATGTAGCTCATATAAATGTCATTAGCTAGCAGAAAAATCTAATAAACTAACAAAGAATCATCATTGTGATCATATCTAACAAAACACAAGCATTGTCTAACATCATCACCACACAGATCATCAAATATACATCTCATATTGTCAAATAAATACTCTAACATACACATTTATCTGCAAGCACATTGAATGAACATATCTAACATGACCTATCAATATACACATTAAAAACAACATATAAATTAAATAGATCAACATTAATAGAAAAATGCACCATATATATCTATATAAACAGGTCAAATAAATGGTATAAAAGATTTGATACAACGACAGTAGTGGCAGCTTGGTCTATAGAAAAAGATGATAAATGGTCAACTACCTCAAGAGTCAAACTATGAGGTGGAGGAGGAGGTGGTTGGTCTGCTCTTCGAGGAGAAACATGAGGTAATGGGTGATCAAATCTACATCTCATATTGTCAAATAAATACTCTAACATACACATCTATCCACAAGCACATTAAATGAACATATCTAACATGACCTATCAATATACACATTAAAAACAACATATAAATTAAATACATCAACATGAATAAAAAAATGCACCATATATATATATATATATACAAACAGGTCAAATAGTTGGTATAAAATATTTGATACAACAACAGTAGTGGTAGCTTGGTCTATAGCAAAAGATGATAAATGGTCAACTACCTCAAGAGTCAAACTATGAGGTGGAGGAGGAGGTGGTTGGTCTGCTCTCTGAGGAGAAACATGAGGCAATGGGTTATTTTGAGGTGAATCACGAGGAGGTGGAGTACTACCAGAAGAATCACCAACCTTATTATCATGACCCAATGAGGTAGTACTGTATGAGTACTTTATATTTGTTGCATGACCACAATCCTTATTCAATGCAAGTATAAACCTACTATCTCTAATGATATGAAGCATAATACTCATCATATTGCGTGACAAGTCCCTCCAAAGATCCAGTAACCTAAGATCTTCCCTATTGTTGTGAGTTTCCACAATGTAGACTCTCACCTCAACTAAAAGTTTAGAAATTCAATCACCCAACTCCATCCCGAATTAGGTATAAGGCCTATGACCCGACTGCATCACCATAAGTATCTACATATGATGAAGACATCCCTCAGCCTTATATGCGGCCTCGACCATATCTACATCTAGATCGAACGATGGGAGAGGAGGCATGTCCCAAAAAAATGTGCGAATTATTTCTACAAAATATATAGTAGACAACAATAATTAGAAATTTTAATTAAGCGATTTAATAAAACAAGTTAAATGTCGTGCTAGAATCAATTTTATTCTTCTTTATTAAGAAAATAAAAGGAAATTATATTAATTTAAAGAAAACACTAATATTACATCTATAAATTGCTAGCTCATCCTATGTGAAGAGGATTTTGGGACATTGTCGCTAATCCACCCTCAGATAAGGATATGACACCATGACGAACATGTGCTCAGCCTCATCTGTTAGTAGTTCTAGTGCCTCGGTGGAAATCTTGGCTGGATACTATGGTTGGACCCTCTTAGGCATCATATTGCCCCACATGTGCATCTGCACTTCATTGATCGACTTAGGAGGGCGGTGATCAAAAGTATGCCTCATCTCTGGAAACTTATCAAAAAATAAACGAAACAACTCTGAAGCAAAAGGAAAGTTTTCCCTCCCATGTATCATACCATGACATCTATCTAAATTTATATAAAATTGCTACAAAATATGGAAAACCATCTGATACATCATGGCCTCTATACTAAAGAATCAACATAAAATAAAAGAGGGCAACTAATGCACTACCCATCACTAGTATAGTGTGAGACTAGGGAAAATCCTCCCCTCTCCTGGATAGGCTAGTGTTAAAATAAATCTCCTCCTTAGTGGTTTGAAACCACATGTCAGGGATGGCATGAAAACCTCATTAGTAGAAATGCCACTGAAGGATCAGTTGTTTCGACAAATCAGAGTGCCCCTTAAGGGATGTAGCCTCCTTATAGTACTTAAGTAGGCATAGATTCCTCAGGAGGCCTTGAGTTGCTGCAGTAATAGCGCGAGGGTACAAATCCCTCATTGTCTCTCATGCCTCCCATGCTTCTACCATATTTTACTCACCAAATATTTCCTCTTTTTGTTGTTGCTACTCTCTCCTTTGACGTATCTGCATGATTTACATATAAAATACATCAACCTAATACATAAAAAAATTATTAAATGAAAAATGTGTTTATAAATATGGACATAAAACATTTAATTAAAAAAAAATCAACCTCAATGCTCTGAATAGACAAAACACGGTGCAACAAAAAGATTTAAATGCATCGAAAATTATGTGTACATCGACTTCTCGTAGCGCTTTTAGTTCACATAGATACATAAAATTAGTTATTTTTATTTTTCGGTGTGGTGCATCAACGTAAAAAATTTCACCAGTGTGTTAACTTCATGTTTATGCACTACATGGACTTTTTAGTTAATGAACACACTGAACTATACGTTTCTAATATTAAGCAACACATTTGGAAAAAATAAACCCATCAGGAAGTTACTTTTACCATATTCACTATTGTAAAAATTATAAATTATAAATTGGTGCATTATGGAACTTCACTTCCCGATGCATTTCCATTTACCAAATGCACTGAACCAATAACGGTGCATTAATATTACACACTGAATTACAGTGCACCCTGTAAATTTATAAGGTGCACCATGAATAGTGTGAATCGAATGTATCGAATGCGCCGTGAAGAAAAAAAAATAATTTCAAAAACAATGCATTTTTTAACTTAATTTTCAATGATACTCCACTAAAAACTTATGCTACGGAGAATCATAGACATTACCTAGACATTTTCCCCTCGGGGAGGAATGGTTTCCACGTGAAAAAAAAAAACAAATTTCACCACCATTTGACAAAATTCAAAATGCATGTAGTGAGAAACAAATGAAAGGATCGAAAGCATGGGAAGCACCGATCGTAGGGTGGTTCATAGAGGGAAACATTGCATCGATCCTTGAGATATCTACAACACTGCAAATGGTAAAAATAATTTTTACAGCCAATAAGTTTTTTTTATTTAACTCCATTTTTGTCAACTCGAACTTAACGCACTGGTGTAGATTATTCACAAAGTGCACCATGATATTTTTAAACTAAAAACCCTACCGTGGTGCACCATGTTATTTACACATAGGGGCATGTCAAAACAAGAATAACATCTGTGCTTCTAGGGAGTATAGCACAAAAATGGTGAAAATGAGTTTTACGACCAACATTTTTTTAAATTTAACCTTTCTCTGCTTTTATCGAGTAATATATACACCGGTGCTCCAACGTCACCTAGTGCACCATTATTTTTAAATTAAAAATCCTACAATGGTGCACCATGTTTTATATGCACTGGGGTGTTACGAAAATATGAAAGCATGAAGGCTTTGTGGGAGTATAACACCATAATGATGAAAATAAATTTTATGACCAACATTTTTTAAATTTACACTAGTCTAGTGCTATTGAGTGGTATATGCACAGGTGTTCCATATTTATTGAACACACCATTATTTTTTTAAATAAATAACCCTCGAATGGTGGACTATTATCTATTACGCACCAATGCGTACATTTCTATTAATGGCATAAGTGCTTATTATATGAGTAGTGCACCAATAATTTTTAGATTAGAAATCTTGCCTTGGTGCACCATGTTCTTTTGCACCAGAGCTTTTGTACAAAGGGAAAGCATCGATGCTTTATGTGAGTATAACATCGAAATAGTGAAAATGAATTTTACAACAGACATTTTTGTTTTTCACCCTTGTCCAGTGATATCAAATAGAATACGCATTGGTGCACCTTATATACGTAGTTCGTTGTTGTTTTTATTTGTATAAAAAATAAACCTATAATGGTGCACCATTTTATATTAAGCATCAATGCCTTTAGTTCAATTCACATCACCAATGCATATAATATAATGAGAGCACTACAATTTTTTAAATTAAAAACCCCACAATTGTGCACCATATTGTCTATGCACTTGGGCATTCTTATACTAGTTTAGCATTGAGGCATCAGGAGAGTATGGCACCAGACTGGGAAAAATGAATTTTACAACCAACATTTTTTTAAATTTAACATTTTCTAGTGCTATCGAGTAGTATTTCACTGATCCTCCTTATTTACTTAGTGCAACCCTATTTTTTTATTTCTATAAAAAAATAACTTTTCCATGGTGCACTATATTCTATTAAGCATCGATGCATCTATTTATCGTAATGGACTAGTGAATTAGTGTATTAGATATCCACCATTAAAAAAACTCCACTAAAACATTCACCCACCTAACTCTATTAGTGACCTCTACTACAAACAAATTTTTTGGTTATTTTTATAGGGGCTTCTGTAAACACCTCTACGAGAGGGTTTTTTCCTTCTAGTGTATTATTCTTATAAAGAATCACTTTATTTTTACTCCTTCCATGAAATTACTTAGTAATCATTACATTTTTTCATTTCACAAGGCTAGCATTGTTTTCTTATCTCAAAATGTATATGTATGCTCTCTTATGTTGTTACTTACAACTAAAGAAAATATTTAAGTTTATTATAATGGAATGTAGGTCGATTTCCTGGATGAGGCTTCTATCCTAAATGATGTGAGGTCTAATTGGGACTTCATATCAGGAAGATCCCCTTGCGTTGGAGGATTTCCAACACCGTAAACACTAAAATAGTGTGTGTAATGGATAATAAAAACCAATGGATCTAGCCCTAGTTCATTCATATACAAGAAAGAAAAATCCGCACTTATGCATGTGTTGGTAGTGTTGGATACCACCAACATAGAGGGGGTCTCCTCGATATGAAGTCCCAATTAGACCTCACATTGTTTGGAGTAGGAGCCCCGTCCGGAGTATTGGCCCAAACATCATAACTCAAGGTTTTCCTTGGCTACAATGGGTAACATAATAGATTAACACATAATATTTGAAATCAACAACTAAGTCGACACTATGAAACATCAATTTCAATGTGTGAAAGGAGGCCTTCACGAGAGGGAGACAAGAGTAAGTCTCTAGAAAGAATTAATAGTACTAACCTAAGAGAGAGACATGAAATAAAGAAAATATTCATTATATATCTAGCGAAATAGTTCACATAGACACAATAATCATTAAAGAAAATACAACACATCCTCAATAAGGTAAGTACCAAATCCAATGAAGTAGTTCAATTTCTTTAGTGCATGTATAACACCTTCTGAAAACATATAAAGAATAGTCTTACAACACTCATGATACATGCATGAAAATGTGTTGGCTCATTGACCTTATGGTCATTAAGTGCAATAGCTAACGACACAGTTACAATGATGAGACACTAGTTCGAATAGTGGAACATTAAGTCACTTCATTCTTCTCCATGGAATGATCTACTCTCCTGTGTCAAGCAAAAGAAGCCAAAGCTAGCTCTCCAAAGCCTAAGTCTCTAAAAGCCCTTTGATTGAGTTATGAGGTTTCTTTTATAAGAAGAGGAATGACCTTTCATGTCTCCTATGACTCTTGAGCTTCCCTCATGAACATTGGACTCCTAAATGACCTTTGAACTTCTATTTGACTCATTTTTCCACATGTGAATTTTCATATTCCACATGTTAGGTCCCTCTAATACTAGTGATTCCCACATTACTATTGCCATTGTAGCCCCTTATTGTTATATTTGTGCCCCTGTTGTCCCCACATTGATATTATTGTGCCCCATAGAATCCCACTATTGTTATTTTTGTGTCCTTATATTATTATTGTCATGTCGGATTTGATTAAATTGTGACCCCTTAGGCTCCTATATATAGAAAGGAGGTTTTTTCATTTGAATCATCCAAGAATTGTTCATTTGTGTAATTTAAAGGAGATTTCCCCCTCGAAGAGGCTTATTTTGAAGTCATTGATCTATATGTTGTTCTATTTTGTGAGCTTGTTGCATAACATTTGGTATCAGAGGTTTGGATTCTAGGGTTTCGCTGCTCCAAACAGGTCATCATGAAATTTTCACTATAATGTTTTCTCTATGAAGTTTCAAAAGCTAAAGAAAACCCAATTGATCCGAAATCATTCTGAAACTTGGGTCCGAATTTCAATACTTGTCATGCTATGTTTTTGGAGATATGATATGAGGAAGTTATGGTTTTGGCAAGCTCCAAAATTCCATCTCAAACAGGTCATCATGGAATCTTCGCTATAACTTTTTTTCTACGAAGGTTGAGACTCTTAAATTAAACCGCATTTGATCTGAAACCTTGTTGAAGCTCGGGCTTGTATTTCAGATCTTGCTTCACTATATTTTCGGAAATATAGTCCAAGAATTATAGGGTTTATGAAGGCCCCCAAATTACATCCCAAACAGGTGGTGACCTAGGGAAAATCGTCATAGCTTACTCTTAGAGCATTAGATTGAAATTTCGTAAATATTTGCAGAAATAGGATGGCAAGTAGTTTTTTGTGTATGGGTTTCATGCCCTAAGTTTGTAATAGTGACACGTGGAACTTTGTACAAGTTTGCTCTACAAAAAAAGTGTATAATCAGGTCATCTTGGGAGATTCGACATAACTCTTTCTCCGAGAATCCAATTTCAATCAGACTGGTGAAGTTGAAAAGCGGACTCAGAGAGATACTAAAGTTTGCAATTTCAGACCTTGGAAGTCCAAAATTTCAGAGATACAACAGACACAATATCAAGCTCCTAGAAATAAAAAAAATGTGTGTAGTCATTTTAAAAAATTTGAATAAGTTTTGTCTGAAAAATTAGTTTGAAGTGATTAAAAGGGAATAGTGAAGAAAATTATCATTAGTTGATGCCCTGAAGAAAGAAAATGGAAACTCCTAGTAAGAAACTAGAAAGCTCTACTATGACACATGAAGAACAGGAAGAAATGCAACATGATATATCAAAATTACGAGACCAAGTGCAAAACATTTCTCTCTCACAAAAAGTAATATAAGATAAGATGGATGGTTTGAATAATGGAATCAATGGTATGAAAGACAACATTGAATATTGGAAGAAAGACATGGAAGGTTGGGAGTAAGGTTTGACAAATTTGCTACAAGAAAGGATTCCTAATGGTGAAAAGGTAGTCAAGAAAACTCATAATGTGAATGAAATAAATGTTACTCTTGATTCGAAGAATGACAACATTAAAGATTGAAGAAAGAATGAAAGGTTTGAAGGAAGGTTTGACCAAGTTGCTACAAGAAAGACTTCCTAATGGTGAAAAGGTAGTAGAGGAAACTCATGATGAGAACAAAAGAAATGTTAATCACGATTCCATAGACTGTAACGTTGGAATAAAGACACACCACATTCCAAATATCGATATGAGGAAGTTTTATGGAAAGGATCCCGTAACACGGATACTACAGATGGAACAATATTTCGATCTGCATAATGTGAAAACACACACAAAAGGTATGCATTGCAGCCGTATATTTGGAACCCAATTAGTTTGTATGGTATCGATGGCTTTGTCCCTAGCCTTCCACAACCTACAAGGTTAACACCACAACAATTGCAAGAAAAAATAGCAAAGGGGCTTTGTTATAGTTGTGATAGAAAATACACTAAAGGTGATAAGTGTGCCGAGAATAAATTATTTTACATAGATTTTGAGGAGGAGGAAGAAAAGGAACAAGAAACATCAAAAGAAGAGGTTATACATCAGGAATCAACCCTAGAGAAAGAAGAAATGAATCCAGCCATATCTTGTAATGCATTGGCAGGAATTACTACTGAAACTCTCAAGATGGAAGGACATATCAAGAAGAAAAAGGTAATAGTGTTGATTGATTCAAGTAGTACCCATAATTTTATTCATTGTAAGATAGCCAAGGAATTGAATTGCTTCCTATGCCTAGCAGCAGAGTTTCAAGTGATGGTTGCAAATGGAGGAACCATAAATTGTTATGGAAAGTGCCATAATATCAAGATATCCATGGGAGAATATGTATTGAATAGTCCTATGCTTTCTATTCAAAAGGGTGGTGTTGATGTTGTACTAGGAGTCTAATGGCTACAATCTTTGGTTATGATAGCTTTTAATTTTCAAGAACGTTTCATGAATTTTTTTTGGGAAGGAAAGGAAGTTGAATTAAGGGGTATCACAGGGAAACCGGGAAAGGTAATCATCTCTAATGGTATGACAAAGCTTCTGAAGAAAGAACAACGAGGCGTAATTGCACAATTCTGTTCACTACAAGTTCCCACATTGAAATCATCTATTTCTTTAGATCTCCAAAAAGTCTTCGACAAACATTCCAAGGTGTTTGAGACTCCCAAAGGCCTCCCACCTATTTGTGATCATGATCATGCTATTCATTTGTTTCGAAGAAGTGTTTCTCCAAACATTAGCCCTTATAGATATCCGTATGCCCAAAAGAGTGAAATTGAACGTATGGTTGCATGAATGCTAGAGTCTCGGATAATTCAACCTAGTCAAAGTTCTTTTTCTGCACCAATAGTATTGGTGCACAAGAAGGATGGATCATGGCGCATGTGTCTAGATTATAGGGAGTTCAACAAGATCACTATTAAAGATAAATTTTCCATTCCTCTCATTGATGAATTATTGGATGAATTACATGGAAAAAGTTATCTCACCAAGTTGGATCTTCGTTCAAGATATCATCAAATCAGAATGAAGACTAAAGACATTCTGAAAACAACATTTAGAACTCATGAGGGTCACTGTGAATTTTTGGTCATGCCTTTTTTCCTTATCAATGCACCTTCTACATTTCAAGGTTTGATGAATTCCATTTTCAAACCGTTCCTTAGCAAATTGTGTTAGTAATTTTTTATGATATACTAATCTATAGAAAGTCTTGGAAGGATCATGTTCAACATGTTGAAATGGTGCTAAAACTATTGAAGGAGAAATAATTATATGAAAAAAATTCCAAACTTTTCTTTGGAGTATAGGAGGTGGAATATCTAGGTCATATTGTATCTCATGAAGGTGTTAAGGTAGACCCTAGCAAAATTAAATCCATTAAGGAATGGAAAATCCCCACCTCCATAAAGCATCTATGAGGATTTCTCAGGTTGACAGGGTATTATCGTAAGTTTGTTAAGAATTATGGGGAAATAGAAGCACCTCTAACTAGATTACTGAAGAAAGATGAATTTTATTGGACTTCAGAAGCAATGAAAGCCTTTGAATATCTTAAAGATGCAATGGGCCAAACACCGGTCTTAGCTACACCAGACTTCACAAAAACCTTTATTGTGGAATGTGATGCCTTAGAAAATGGAATTGGCATTCTATTAATGCAAGAAGGAATACCAATTGATTTTGAAAATCGTTCGATCAAGGGAAAGTATTTACACTAAGATATTTATGAGAAGCAAATGTTGGCAATACTACAAGCACTTAAGAAATAGTGACCTTACCTAATGGGAAGACACTTCAAGATGAAAAGGATCATGACAGTCTTAAATAATTTTTAGAACAAATATTATCTTCAAAATAGCATAAAAAATGGGTCACAAAGATGTTGGGTTATGACTTTGAAATCATCTACAAAATAGGGAAGCAAAATTATTTTGCAGATGAACTCTCAAGAAATTATGAGGATGTGAAAGCATTACTTTGTTCCATCTCTATCATCCAACTAGATTGGATAAACAAAGAAAAGGATGAATGGAAGAATGATGAAGAAGCGTGGGCACTCATTCAAAAGTTGCAGCAAGATCCCAGTACATCGGATACATTTAATTGGAAATATGATCCGCTATGGTACAAAGATCACTTATACCTCTATAACAAATCCAAACTCAAACAAAAGATTCTTTTCGAATTTCACACCTCTCCCTTAGGAGGGCACTCAGTATTTTAAAAAACTTTCCATGGGGTTAAGAATGAATTTTTTTTGGATGGCCTTAAATTTGATATTCAAAAGTTTGTGGCAAAAAGTTTGGTTTTCCAATAAAATAAAGTTGAGACAATTAATACCTCGGGTCTGTTACAACCTTTATCAATTCCATGTCAACATTAGGAGGAGGTTTCAATGGATTTTATCGCAGGTTTACCCAATTCTGAAGGAAAAAGTTTCATTGTGGTATTGCAGTTATGAAAACAATTCAAAAGCTACAAGGAAGCCCAAAGATTATTGTAAGCAACAAATATCCCATTTTCACTGGAAATTTTTGGATTGAATTATTTACTTGTATGGGTAATCAGTTAGGTCATATTTTATCTTATTATGCTCAGTCTTATGAGCAAACTAAGATAGTGAACAAATTTTTGGAAGGATATCTTCACTTCTTTACTTCTGATAAACAAACACAACAGGTCAAATGGTTAGCTCTAGTTGAATGGTGGTATAACACTTCCTTCCATACTGTAGCAAAAATGACCCCATTTATGGCACTTTATGGATATCATCCATTGTCCATCACAACATATTTAAGAGAAAATTCTAAGGTTCAAGCAATGGAAGATCACATCGAGCATCAACAATAGGTTTATCCAACTCTTAAAGGATAACCTCACTTTGGCGCAAAATAGAATGAAACAATAGGCAGATCAACATCACAGCGAAAGAAGTTTTGACGTAGGTGACTGGGTATTTCTAAGGCTACAACCATACAAAAAAACTACCCTCAAACAAGCTAAGAAGGATAATAAATTATCACCAAAGTATTATAGTCCATACAAGGTGTTGCAAAAGATTGGTATTATGGCATACAAATTGGAGCTTCCTGCATCTTTCCGAGTGCACATAGTTTTCCATGTTTCATGCTTAAGTAAGGTTATAGGTGACAAGCTCCCAGTTCAAACAATATTTCCAGAACTTGATGAGGAAGGAAAAATCATATTGGAACCTGAAGCAGTCATAGAAACAAGAACTTGGCAGCTACGAAATCGATCAGTTTTAGAGTATCTCATCAAGTGGAAGAACTTACTCGCTAAAGATTCCACATGGGAGGATGAGAATTTTATACAGAAGCATCATGTTAGGCCCTTCTACTACCAGTGTAACCAATTATTACTATTAGTACAACCCCTTTATTATATTGATGTACCCATGTAGTGCCCATATTGTTACTATTGCGCCCCATAGAAGCCCACTATTGTTATTATTGTGCCCTTACATTATTATTGTTATGTCGGCTCTGATTATATTATGACCCCTGAGACTCCTATATATAGAAAGGAGGTCTTTTCATTTGTATCATCCAAGAATTGTTCATTTGTGTAATATAAAGGAGGTTTCCCCCTTGAAGAGGTTGAATTCTAAGGCATTCAACTATCTTTTGTAGCTTCTTGTGACCTGGTTTCATAATGTTTGGTATCATAAATTTGGATTCTAGGGTTTCGCTGCTCCAAATAGGTCATCATGGAATTTTCGCTATAACCTTTTTTCTGCAAAGTTTCAGAAGCGAAAAGAAAAACCCATTTGACACAAAATCGCAATGAACCTCGGGTCTGAATTTTAGAGCTTTTCATGCTACATTTACAAAGATATGATCTGAGGAAGTTGGTGTTTTTGTAGACTCCTGAATTACATTCCAAACAGGTGACCTGAGGAAAATTGTCATAACTTTCTCTCTGAGCATTGGATTGAAATTTCACAAGAAGGTACAGGAAGAGGATGGACTATAGTTTCTTGTATACAGTTTTTAGATCCAAAGGTCGAAACAAGGACACATGGCACATCGTACAAGTTTGCTCTACTGAACTAGTCTATAATCAGGTCACTGTGGGAGATTGGGCATAAATCTTCGTTGGAGAATCCAATTTGGATCAGATTGGTGGCATTAGAAAGAGGACACAGAGGGCTACTGCAAGTCACAATTTTAGAGCTGGAAGAATCGAAATTATAGAGTTATAGTCATTTCAAGATCGAGCTCCTAAAATCAAGAAAAGGCGATATGAGGAAGTTTGATGGCAAGGATCCGGTAAATTGGATACTTCAGATGGAGCAATATTTTGATCTACATGGTGTACCAATGTTACAAAAGGTATGTATTGCATTTTCATATTTAGAACTGGATCAATTTTTATGGTATAAAGGGCTTTGTTCTCGTAAACAACTTGTTACATGGTTAATTTTCATGGAGGAAATGATAACACATTATGAGGGTAAATAGAGAAACACCTTCTTTAGAGCAACACCACAACAATTGGAAAGAGTAAAAGGGCTTTGTTACATAGTGGAAAGTAAAATTATGGCAACAAGGAAGACTACCCCTCACAACTATAAAGATGGAAGTGTTGTTTCTCCTAGCCTTCCACAACTTACAAGGGTTACACCACAACAATTGGAAGAAAAAAGAGAAAAGGGACTTTGTTACAATTGTGATAGCAAATGCACTAAAGGTCATAAGTGTGTTGAGAAGAAATTATTTTACATAGGGTATGAAGAGGAGGAAGAAAAGGATCAAGAAACATCAAAAGAAGAGGATATACGCCAGGAACCAACTCTAGAGAAAGAAGAAATGAATTCGACCATATCTTGTAAAGCATTGGCAAGAATTACCACTCCTAAAACTCTCAATATAGAAGGAAATATCAAGAAGAAAAAAGTTCAAGAAGTGAAATATCACATCCAGAAAGAAGAAATGAATCCAACCATATCTTGTAATGCATTGGCCGGAATTACCACTCCTCAAACTATCAAGATAGAAGGACATATCAAGAAGAAAAATGCTCAAGAAGTGAAATATCACATCAAGAATCAAGAAATGAATCCAACCATATCTTGTAAATCATTGGAAGAAATTACCACTCCTCAAACTCTCAAGGTAGAAGGACATATCAAGAAGAAAAATGTTCAAGCAGTGAAAGATCACATCGAGCATCAACAACAAGTTCTCCAACTTTTAAAGGATAACACCACTTTGGTGCAATATCGAATGAAATAACAAGTACATCAACATCGCAGTGAAAAAAAATTTGATGTAGATGATTGGGTATTTTTACAGTTGCATCTCAAGCAAGCTATTTATGAGAAGGAAATGTTGGAAATAGTACATGCTCTTAAGAAATGGCAACCTTATCCAATGGGTAGACACTTCAAGGTAAAAATGGATCGTGATAGTCTTAAATACTTTTTAGAACAAATATTATCTTTAGAAGAACAGAAAAAATGGGTCACAAATATGTTGGGTTATGACTTTGACATCATCTATAGAAAGGGGAAAAAAATTTTGTTGCAGATGCACTCTCAAGAAAGGATGAGGATGTGGAAGCATTGTTTTGTGTTATTTCTATTTTCCAACCAGATTGGATAAACGAAGCAAGGGATGAATGGAAGAAGGATGAAGAAGTATGTCCACTTATTCAGAAGTTGCAAAAGATCCCAATTCAAACAATATTGCTAGAAATTGAAGAGGAACAAAAAATCATATTGGAACCTGGAGCAGTCACAGAAACAAGAACTCGACAGCTACAAAATCGATCAATTTCAGAGTATCTCATCAAGTGGAAAAACTTACCTACTGAATATTCCACATGGGAGGACAAGAATTTTATACAGAAGCATCAAGAACTACTCAAGCGTTGAGGACAACACTTTTTGAAGGAGAGGGGCATATTAGGCCCCTATACTACTAGTGTAACCCCTTATTGTTATTAGTACAACCCCCTTATTATATTGATGTACCCATGTAGTGGCCATATTGTTACTATTGTGCCCCATAGAAGCCTGCTATTGTTATTATTGTGCCCTTACATTATTATTGTTATGTCGGTTCTGATTATATTATGACCCCTTAGACTCCTATATATAGAAAGGAGGTCTTTTCATTTGTATCATCCAAGAATTGTTCATTTATGTAATGTAAAGGAGGTTGCCCCCTCGAAGAGGCTGAATTCTAAGGCGTTCAACTATCTTTTCTATCTTTTTGTGAACTAGTTTCATAACACATCCAGAACTACTCAAGCATTGAGGAAAACACTTTTTTGAAGGAGAGGGCATGTTAGGTCCCTACAATACTAGTGATCCCCCCATTACTATTGTCATTGTAACCCCTTATTGTTATTTTTGTGCCCTTATATTATTATTGTTATGCCAGCTTTGATTATATTGTGACCCCTTTGACTCCTATATATAAAAAAGAGGTTTTTCATTTAAATCATCCAAGAATTGTTCATTTGTGTAATGTAAAGGAGGTTTCCCCCCTCGAAGAGGCTTAGTTTGATGTTGTTGATCTATATGTTGTTATATTTTGTGAGTTGGTTGCATAACACAACATGTGACTGTTGGACTTCCACACATTACATTTTGTCATTTTCCTTTTGATAATTAAAATATTACATCCAAAAAGTATGTTGCAAGATACATGGACACACATGACATTGTGATTACACTGGTACAAGTCACAACTTGGCAATGATGGCATGGAGCCTTGGCATAATGTGGAAATTCCAAGCTTGTCTCGTGCTGCTATGTATTGGAATTATTCATAATATATTTTATTAACACTCCATCTTCATGAAAGATAAGATTTTTTCTTCATCTTTACCCTCCAAAGGGTCTTGGATCAACATCAAAACCTTCATAGGTATCATGTAATGTCTCCATTCTGTCATGGTCTATGATTTTCTTCATGTCTTTGTGATGGTTTTTTTTGTGCTTCTTATTTGAAAGTGATGATTTGCTTCTTATCCTTGGTATATTCCTTGAGAATCACTTTTCCTTGTTGAAGAGGTACACCTACCAATGACGATCACAAATGCCAAGAAAAAATCACTCTTGAAATCATCTATCCTATCTCTACCTAGATCATGGAAGAAGTTTCTTGTGAAGGTCTGTGAAAAGACTTGAGAAGGAATGGCTTGATGAAGGAATTGTAGTTGAGCTCAATGGTGGCTAAAGAGAGCACCATAATGATTTTCCATGCACTATAAGGAGGCGCTCTTCAAGGTCCAACATGATGGGAAAGTTCAAGGATCAATGTGATGAGCATGTTGAATAAGATTGTGTCATGTGTTAGGGTCAAAGGAGTAGAATATAGTGAAAGTGTAGTTGAGTCAACTAGTGAGCAAGGGATGACCCTAGTGTTTACTAAAAGTGTGTCATGCACTCATTGGGCTTGAGAGAGAATGCTTGGGTGTAGGGTGTAGTCACAAGAGACAAGGAGGGACACACTATTGCTTGATCGTGCACTATGAACCAGAGAGGCTTAGTGATGGCATAGGGCGCAAAGACAATGGTTGAGGATGCCTCATTATGGATTGAGATTGAATGATGTGCTCTAGGTGGGAGAGAGAGACATTTCTTTTCAAGAATTTTTCTCAGAAGGTCATTGTTTTCCAAAAGTGCACTTATAAGGTCCTTGTTTTCATAAAGGTGCACTCAGAAAGTCCTTGTTTTCCTGAAGTGTGCTTAGAAAGGCTTTGTTTTCCTTAAGTGCACTCTGAAATGGATATACGTTTGTTGGGCACCATTTTCTTCAACTGTGATTACTATTCACTAAAGATGCCCTTTATGCCAGAGAGGCTGACTAGAAGAGGAGATTGCATAGTTGGCTAAGGAAAGTAGCGGAAGGCAAGTCAATTTTCCTAGGAAGAGGATTAGTGAATTGTGAGAGGGGGGAGACCTTGTATGCCACAGATTTGTTTTGTAGAGGGACACTAGAAATGCTTCATGCACTATACAAGGTATAATTTCTCAAAGCTCAGTGTCATGATTCAATACAAAAAATAAGGGTTAGGTGACTATGCTTTGAAGCTTTGAATGTGTTAGCTACCTATACCAATAGGTTTCATATTTCATGATTGGCTATAGAAGTTCCAAATATGCTCTGCTTTGATCATGCAAAGATCACATATTTCCAAGAAAGTACAAGGTCTGTAAATAGATTAATGCATCCCAATTTTGATGGATGGTCCAACAGCCTAATCTGGACCATGTCATGTTTTAAATTTTCAGTTGTAGAATAGAGAAAGAAGTTTGTCCAAACAGTTTAATCTTGGCAGACAACTAGCTTAGGTAGAGAAGAAAAGGTTCCCAACAGCTTAATCTGGGACCTTGGAAGAAATAAGGGCAGAAGTAGATAGAGAAACAAAATAAAAAGCCAAGGAAAAGAAAAGGCAAGCAAGGGTCTGCAAGTCCAAGTGCACCCTCCAAGAAGAAATAAAAAATGCTAGGCAAGTAGCTGGGTAAGTAGTTGGGGTTGCAGAAAGGTTATCTTTACCATTACAGATGTGTGAATTATGTTTTCCAAGGCAAAATCTATCAATGGACAAGGTGTTCATCTTCATCAAGTTACAGCAAGGAGCATGACTAACCTCCCTCTCCCCCTTCATTTCATTGCTAACATCCCCTCTTCAGTTAAGATCCATGGAAGAAGATCATGGTTTCATGGTGGTTCTTGTTCCTTTATAAACCACATTTCCTGTGTAAACTTCTTTTCATTTTGATCTACTCTCTAAACTAAGTGAGTTTCAAACAAACTTAGTGATATCCTCCTCATTTGCCCCCTTCATCCACATTAACCTCTAATTCTACTATATAACTCCCCTATTCTACCCTTCCCCTAATAGTATTAACACCATGGTGTATAAACCCCCAAATTTTTATAAATACCCCTCCCCTTGGCATTATAGCCATATGTTCTCTGAAAAGGGATCAAAATGACATCTGGTCACTTTGATGAACCTATGCCATCTCTCTCTCCCTTGCTACAGGTTAATCTACTCATTATACCCCTCATTTGCAGAAAAAACCATGTAAAAACCCATTTTACCCATAAAACCCTGTGAAAATGTGAAAAATGCCCAAAAACCCACTTTTTCCGCCTTAACCAAAGGCGGGCGTGTATATTTGATTTTTCAAAAAATACATTTAAAAAAACATTACAAACGCCTAGACCGTGACCTTTTCCCGCCTGGCGCATTTTTTCAAGAAAAGTATTATATTTTATTAAACCCGCCTGTCCGTATCTACCGGTCAACTCACTCACCCATCCGCCGTTGGATCGAGCCCATCAGATCTGATGGCCCACAGCGATATCGGGTTGGGCCCGACGTCCCCCCGTTACCACCCGAGAAGATGACGAAGGGGTACGTCAGGCCTGTGCCACGCGTCCCCTTCTCGCTCTCTCGGGTCAGAGTCTGACACTAACCGTGCCGTATTTAAGCCGCCCCGAGAGACCGTGACGGTTACGGCACTTAACCGTAACCGCCACGGCTCTAGCCGCCTGATAGTTGGCCTACCTCAGTGCCACGTCGACTCCACGTCACCTCGCCTATGCCATTTCTTCCGTCCTTTGTCCACCCCTCCGCCAACGTGGCTGCCACCTCATCATCCCCCATGGATCAATAAGAACCCGCCACGTCACCCGATGACGTCAGCTGACGTCATCCGACCCTGACCCACCAATGACGTCATGCTGACGTCATCACAAAAGGGCGCCAAATTTGGGAAAAAGTCTATATTATGGCCAAAATTTGCGCTTTTACGTTCTTTTCGCTCTATTTTTTCTTGCTCTGTTGCATGCCGTTCGCGTCCGATTCCTCGCCAACCTGCTAAAATCAACCAGGCGACCTCAAGAGTACCATTCCTGCCTGCTCATACAACCTCTGTTCGTTGTTCCACCAGGTATTTTTCGTCATTTTCCTCCGTACGCCTGCAGTTGTCTATAAAATCTCGCAGGAAGCTTAAAAGGACGTTAAACTCATAATTCACCGGTGAATTCCTCTACAGAACCTCTGTTTTCAACCACCACCTCGAAAAACACTAGCTGAGCCTTAAAATTCCCAAGTTTTGTCAAAACAATTGAGAAATGCTCGCGCAATCGTGAGGCAGTAGTTATATCCTTTAAAAACTTGCTACAAGTGACAGAGGGAGGCCTGACAGTATTGCAGCCCCAATTCAAACAAAATTTCACTTGCTCTTGGATTAATTCCCCTCTGATACCCGTAACTCACCTGCATTGTGATAAATCACCCCTGAACTGGTTTGCCTACTTCAAACAGTTCAATTACAGCTTAGAAGACTTAAAAACACCATGGAGACACCAATTGCACTCAATATCAAACCACTGAATGCCCCTCAAAGAGAATTGGAGTGGAAAGCATTAGGAGATGTGGATTACCAGATGATGGAGTGGTTTAGAATGGGTTCTAAATATAACATTCATATGCTCAATGAACTAAAAGCCCAGCACCTCAGTGGAGCTGACATCCTGGGAATTTGGGACTCCAATCTACCCATATATAACCTTCCTCAGGCTATCCCTTTGCCTGAATTCATTTACAGATGTCAGGAGTGCTATGACCCCTGTCAAAGAGCTGTTTTGAGCCCCACTGGCTCAATCCTATTTCAAATTACCCCTGAGAGCATCAATGAGATGCTACACTTCCACACAACAAAGTCATTGGCTCCTCTCTCCATGGAGCACCTAATAAGGAAGGGAACTAAGCTGGCAGATGATCAGATCATCAAAATCAATCAGCTGTTTGTCACACCAACCTCTGAAACCATCAGAACTCCTCCCATTGGATATGAATACTTAAATGATTTGGGCAAAATGATGGTGGATTTGATCAGTTATGTCCTGGGGTTCAGGGGAGTGGAGGATGTGGATGACAGTATAATGGCAATGCTGTCCATATTTTCACCTGGAAGGGCTCCTGCCATTCACTATGACTATGCCACATATATTGCAGACAGGATCCATGAGCAGCTAATAAATCTGCCAAGGGAAAGATTATTTAGGTATGCCTCATACATCTACCATTTGTTTCTGTTCTACCAATCAGATAGCTTCCCACTCCTCTTGAAGAAAGTGAATGCCCAGGGGAGTCCAAGATCAGTTGTCTTCTGGACATCAGTTTTCCACTGCAGCTCAGTGTCACCATATACATATAATGAGTTTGTAGATTTATTCATTCACCCAGCTTTGACACTATTGTATGGTGTCCCTCCTCCAAGATTAACTGATGATATGAGGAGAGTTCTCCATCTGTCTAAGAAATACAGCATTGGTGATTGGTACTTCTACCAACACCACACAGTGATCAGGATATATGGCTGTGTGTTAAATCCATATAGATTGCCTAGGTATGTCCCAATGAGACTGTTTGCCTTGGAGTATTTCAGGCAATTCGGAAATGCTGACTGCCATCACTTTGAAAGCAAGAACAAGAAAGTACAACTGAAGATAAGGAGCTAGCTGGGACCTTTCCTTTACAATAAGAGAGAGGAGGGATGGAAAGAGGCAGACAGAACCCTAAAGGGCCTCAGATTACAAACCAGTTTTTCTTGGGTACCCTATGACCCTAATCACTTCATTTCACTGAGAAGAATCAAATATAAACTAGGAACCTATGCACATGTGAGGCAGCCCGAGATTGAGCAGTATGCTAACACACTGAGATGGGCAGAGGGCACCTTAGAAGAGGAATTTAGTGAAGAAGAGTTGTTAGAAAAGGAAGCCAAAAATATTCAAAAGAATGCTGATCTGGAAAATTGTGTACAGGTTCCCCTCACATACAGAAGGCAACTTGGGACAGCAACTTCCTAATCAACAACACAGCAGGCTGCCGAGGATATTACACACAGCAAGGGCAAAGAAAAGCAGGTGGAACAGCCACCTCCTTTAACAGAAGAACAGGTAGAAACATTGCTGCAAGAACAGCAAGAAGAGATGGAAAAGCAAGCAGAAGGGCTGCAGCAAGAACAGCCAGGGCAGCAAGAGCAGCAGCATCAAGAGCAACAAAGGCAGGAGCAACCTGCCCAGCAAGAAAGGACAGTGGAAAATCCTAAAACCACTGAGCAAATAGTGCCTCCAAGGCAAGATATTACAGCTGAGGCATCAATCCTCCAGACCCCTCAGAGGGAGGATACATTCATCTTTAGGAAAAGAGACAGGGAGACTCCCCCCACAGCATCAACAACTCATGGGGAGAAAAGGCAAAGAATAAACCCCTTCTTTGAAGAAGAAATGCCAATGGGGCAGTCATTTGGCATAGTTCCACCTAGCAGGGAAACATCAGCTAGTTCCTTCCAACAGGAACAAGATAGGACATTGGGAGGAGAGGTCAGCTCCTCAAGGCAGAAAAAGGAAGGTGGACTTGGCATTAAGCAACAGTTCATCGAAATCAAAAGGAGAAATGAGCCTATCAGGATACAGATGTACAATCATCTGCTGAACATGGCTCCTACAAATCAACAAAGGCTCATGTCTGCCTTTGATCTACAAGAAGGCAAAATGATCATGAGTCATTTTATGCCAACAGCACTTCAGCCACAATCTGCTTCAGATTATCTCAGGACTAACCTGGAAGTCCTTGCTAAAGACATCCACCCGATGGACAAGATTGAACTACACAAACAAACGGGTGAGATGGTCTATGCTTCATTAGCAGACCAAACCTTAGACAATTACAGGCTACATAATAGCCTTAATAATATAGCTGCCCAGTTGGAATTGGAGAAGGCATCATCCCAGGCAAAGGACAACAGAATAAGGTCCTTAGAGGACATTATTATAGAGATTGGGCATGATCCCAAAGATATCAAAGGCATACAAGAGATCCTGAAATTGAGGGATGCAGATTTGGTAGCTTTAAGAAGGAAAATCAAACTCCCAGCCACTATTCACCCTCAGACTGACGATGTAGCCCAACAAAGACATGATGAACGGGCAAACACTCTGCTGGTAACCCTGTACAAGCAGCTGATGCAAACACAGGAAAAGCTAGGAGAGGCAGAAGCAGCACGGGCAGCATTACAGGCCACCTTGGCACAAAGAGAAGAAGGGCAGATTTCCCAACCTCCTCGTGAAACTATCAATCTGGAAGAAGATGCCACTACTACTGCTCCTCCTTCTCAACAAACAGAAGCAACAGCACCGACTACATCAACAGCTTCACCAACAACAGAGCAGACTCATAGTCTGGATATGCAGAAGCTGCAAACTGAAATACAAGTCCTGGAAGCTCAAATGAAAGAGCTCAATGAAGTCCAAGAATCCCTAGCCAGTGTGAATGACAAGTATGATAAAAGCAAAAGAAATGTGGCTGAGAAAGAAAGGGATGTCAAAACTTTAAAGAGAAGAATAACAGAGCTGGAAAAGGAGCTCACACTGGACAAGGTAACTGCTGAATTAAAAACTGTGCTGTGGGCCAATATTGGCCAATCTATTACTGACCAATGGCAGTATATAGAGACCATCCACGAGCAATTAGAGCTCATTCCAAGAGCACGAGCAGAAATTCACAAAGCAAGGGCTACTCTAGGCAGCACGCCTGAAGTAGCAACAAGGATGATCAATGTGCTCAACCACAAAACAAGCAGTCAGTTGGCTGCCATAGGCATATCTAACAGAACTGAGCACATCCAGTCGATCAAAAGGGTTCTCACACTCAAGAATTTGGTACAGACATTAGACAGAAGAACCCAAGACATGCAGATCGAGGTAAACAAATTTATGGAGAAGTTTCAGGTGTTGGAAAGCAGAGGGCTCCCTGGTTTACTGAACAACGCAGGGAGATTATACACCCATGACCAATATGCCAAAAGGGTCAACACCTTTGCCACCAGCCAGATCAATGAAAGGCCCAGCAGCTCAGAGGAAACAGGGCCAGCTACAGGACAGACTATCTACAACAAGGTAGAAAGTCTATTTTTCATAATGAATGAGATCAATCATCTTTTTGATGCAGCTCCCAACTTTTTCAAGTATACAGAAGCAGAAGAGACCATGGGTGCAATCCTAAGGCATCAGTTACCTACTCAAGAATGGTGGACCAATGCCATACAAACTATTTTGTGAACAGAGTGCCATTCAGCAACTTTTTTCTCATATAAAAGGTAAAAACTTCCATACACAGGACAGCTGCAAAGGGATCAGCATACAGTCAAGATTAAAAGCTGAGCCAATTCAGCAGAGATTTCGGCCAAAAGGAAAAATAAAAGCTACAGGTGTCCAGGCCGAGAATCTACAGCAACGCAGCTCCAAGAACGCATTATCACAGCAGTTATGCAGGTCACTCCAACCGACTTAGTAGCCTCCAAAGGCTAAAATATCTTCTGACAAAGCATAAAGACACATTTACTTTATATTCAATGCTGTAATAACTTTCTGATTTTAATATCTTAAGAGTTGGTGAGATTGTTAAATCTGAGATAACTTAGAACTCAGATATTTTTGTAAAGACCGAGAGTATATATTTGCCCCTCACATAAGTTTGAGGGGTTGTTGTTGATTTCTCCTGGAGAATTTACCAGACTGTAATTCTTTCAGAGCTTAATAAAAGTGATGGAATTTCTCGGACTTCTAAAGTGTTGAATGCGTTCTGATGGTAGTTGAATCTGCTGGATTCCTGTGTACTTCAAAATACAATAAGTCTTCTGTGCCTATCTTTGTTGTGTGTCTTCTATCTATCACATTTCATGTATGTTTCTAATTCTAACTGTTTGGCAATTAAGAAAAAGAATAACCTTCAGGATTTACTCATGCAGTACCCTGAGTTCAATCTGTGTTGTCAATGAATGTTTTCTTCAGCTACCGTCTTGATAAGTGTAATTCTTAATTGCTGCACTATCAAGAATATTGCTTTCACAGTGATCTTTGCTTTCAGGAATTCGAGTATGCTCCTGTATAAACAAGTATCACCTTCACATCACCAGTTTAATAGAAAATTCTTAATTGCTTTCTGTTGGCTGACCATGCATCATTCACTAAGTTAAAATTGTTTGTTTGTATTACACAACAGGCCCTGCAAATCTGAAAAACATCACCTCTGCATTTCAAAGCTTTATAACCTCCAGACTCCATTGCCCAATGGTCTATTGTCCTTTAAACACTACATTCTGATCCCTGATAGAAATCCCTCAACCAAAATATAAACCAAACCTGAGCATTAATAGCTAGCCTGAAACACCAATAGAACAGTGACAAATTATACAGAGAGAGCCCTCTCTGATTACAGCTTGGCTAGAAGCTGCAATCCAAAGATTGGTTAGTGGTTACCCCGGCCGTATTCCCTTGGGAGTCATAGGGAACAACCTGGGTGTTAACATAATTGGCGACTCCACTGGGGACTTCTTAGGATTTTTCAATTACTATCTATCTTCCAAAGCTACCATCAAGCCTGAAACCAGCCAAGAGGCCTTAGAACTGTTTCTGTACCACAGTGACAGCTTTAGGGAAGAGCTAGTTAGGGAATCTTCATCTTAGCTTTGAAACATATATAGCCATTCCAAAATCTTCATCCAGTCCTTGCATATATAAAAACTTCCTATAAAAGTCCTGAAAAACAGTTAGAAACTGGCTCCTAAGAAAAATCCTCGACATACTAGGGCTAATCCTGACCCTAATCCACCCATCATTGTTGATAATCCAAACACTATTCCAAGAAACATCAGGAAGCAACAAAAGCAGGACCAGCCTGCTATTTTGACCTCAGTTGCAGATTTTCCCAACCTTTCTACTCCACTTAAAGTCCTCTTTAGGTCTGTTCCAAGTTCTCCTAGTTCACCATCCACATCTCAAAGTCCTCCTCCCTCATCCTCATTCACTGCACATATCCCCTTCAACCATCATTCAGGTTCAGCTTCACCTGTTACCCCTGTGGTACCCACTGTTCCTATTATCCCAGCAGTCCCTATAAATACACCCAACCCACCAAATATGGCAAATAGATATGCACCCTTGCGGCTACCTGCTAATCCACCAGCTCTACCCCAGGATTACCAAACCAAAATCTCATATTTTGACTCCACTGGCCCTTACTCTGCCATCCAACATGCTAAGAGGATGCAAGACCATTTTGAAAATTATGAGATAGATGATGACAGTGTGAGGATGAGAATTTTTGTCCAAAGCCTGACAGGTGATGTTAGAACCTGGTTCAGGTCAATTGCTGCAAATACTATCACGACCCCTGATGAGCTTTATCAGGCCTTTACTACCAGATGGGAGAAGAAGAAAGATCCCCTGCACATACTTGGTGAATATGAAACAATCAAGAGAGGCCCTCAAGAGACTGTTCTAGAGTATTGTGCTAGATTCAACAATGTGTACAATGCAATACCACAAAACTTGAGACCCCCCCCTGATTTGGCCTTGTACAAATTCCCTGATGGATTTGATTCTGACATAGCATTTCAGTTGAGGGAAAGAGAACCTGAAACCCTTGAAGACGCTCAAAAGGCTGCTGTCACAGTAGAAGCAAACTTGATTGCCAAGAGAAACAGGGCAAGGTTAGAAAAGAGAAGCATATACAAAGAAGAACCCACAGCCTTTGATCAAAAACTTGATGCCATACTCAATAGCATGAAGAGACTAGGTGATAGAGTGGAATCAGTTGAAAGAAAAGCATCATGGGAAGCTCCACAAAATAACCCTCCTAGAAATCCAAATTTTAGGAGGAACCCAAACACAAACAATGGCAGGGCCAATGCTGATCCGGAAATCAGACCTCCATTTCAGGAAAACTAGGCTGAAACTTCCACATTGACAGAGCCAAATGAAGATCCTGAGATTAATTTGATAGGTCTAGATGGTGAAAGTCAAGTCTTTTTAACCCGAGAAGATCATGAGGATGATGAAATCAAACTATTCCAGACCAAATCAGGTGAATCCTTTGATTTTAAACAAGGCTATGACACTGCTGTTTATGAAGTCCATAAACAATACAAACTAAGGAGCAGGACAGTGAATGTAAACCAGCCCGAAAAGATAAAGGGTAATCAGCAGTCTAAAACAGTCATAGAGCTTAATGACAAAACAAATTTACCTACAAAAGAAATGATCATTGAAGAGGTCACTGAACCATGGTTTTTGAAAGATCAACCTATGGCAACTTCAACTGCTCAACCTGATTCTAGTATTACTCCCCAAGAGATCAGTAACACAGATAAGACACCAAATCGAGATAAAAATGAAGAAGAAGACTTAATGAAAAAAGAAAGGACTGCTACCCATAACCTTAAAGCCCAATCTGAAAAACCTTTTGATTTAGGCACTGAAATTGGCAAGCTTAAGGTAGCAATTCCCCTCTTAGAACTGGCTAAACATGATATCTATAAACTACAGATCAAGAAATCCCTTCAACTCACCAGCAACAAGGATGATGTCAATGTGCTGGATGATACCCCAGAACTCCTGTTTGGGCCAGAAGTGGATGGAAAAACCGTAGTCACAGGGGTATTACCTTTTTATGTCAGCTTACATATTCATGATAAAATATTGCACAATGCAATGTTTGATTCAGGGGCCTCTCACAACCTCATGCCAAAAGCAGTCATGGAGAGATTGAATTTAGACATAACAAGACCATACAAGGACCTGTTTTCCTTTGACTCCAGCCAAGTCAAGTGCCTAGGTCTCATAAAAGACTTATGTGTCTCTCTAGTTCAATACCCAAACAAGACAATCCTAATGGATGTGGTAGTTGCTGATATCCCACCTAAGTATGGAATGCTGTTATCAAGATCATGGGGAGCCAAACTCCAAGGTTCCCTACAATTAGACATGTCATATGCTACCATCTCTGTGTTTGGGCAACCAAAAAGATTGTACAGAGAAACACTAATGAAGTACATGGTCAGCAGTGAAGAAAAACCTCAAAATTTTCCTATATATGCTGTCCATTCAGACATAGACTCATACATTCTCTTCAATAATACAACTACTCCCTCAAAAGGTGAAGTTGAAACCAAGGTATTCATACAGGAGGAAGATGCAAGTGAGAGTAGTATCACTCATAAAACAACAGTCAATCAAACATTAGATAGTGCTGCTGCCTTAATTGTCAAAAACATCCAATTAAATGATGAGACTGTCCTAGAAGACAAGCTAGAGAAAAAACCACAACTGCTACTTACATTACCAGCCCACGAACAGATCATAAAACCTCCTTCCCAACAAGATATTCTATGGTTCCTTGAATTTGATGGCTCAGTCAACAAATTAGGGGCAGGGGCCGGAGTTTGGGTACACAATAAAGAAAATAGTCATGCAGAAGGCAGAGCCTATAGATTGAATTTCAGATGTACTAATAACATGGCAGAATATGAAGCTCTTTTACTAGGACTCAAGTTGGCAAAATTCTTACAAGCTGCCAGGGTTTCAATCATGGGAGATTCAGATTTAGTTATTCAACAAGTGAAAGGGAACTTTGTCACCAATGACAAAAGACTAAGGACTTATAGGTCTGTTGTTGCTGAGATACTAAATTTTTTCTCTGAATTCCAAATTACGAAAATTCCCAGAACCCAAAATCTACATGCTCATAGTTTAGCCACCTTTGCAAGCAGCTGCAAGTTGCCCTTTGAACCCCACCATTGTTTCACAGCTGAAGTAAAACACAGACCCTCCATTCCAAACAACATCAATGATTGGCAAGTATTTGAGGATGACAAGCAAATAAACCTGTTTTTAACTCTGCAGCAAGAATTTGCAGGATTAAATATTGACAATGAGACAGCAAGTCAATCACAAATACTTGAGACAGCAAGTCAATCACAAATATTCAATGGAGCAAGTCCATCACAAATACAGTTTCAACAGACTGCTCAGCCAATATCACCTAGGACTGCAAAACAAATGCTGAATCCAACTATTTTCAATATAGAAAACATCCAGCAAATTCAACAAATTGACTGGGAAGAGGGAGTATCCAATGCTGAAACTGAAATCATTGAGCTAAAGGACAATTTTCTACCAACAGGCCTAACCCCACTAGAGGACATCTTTGACTCAAATGATATTCCCAGAAAACCAAAAATGCAGCCCCTAAATGCAGCTATTGAAGAGTGCAACATAGGTACAATTGACAAACCCAAGATAATTAAATTATCTGCTTCCTTACCTCCTGACCAAAAGCCAAAATACATTGACCTCTTCAAAGAGTTCCAGGATGTTTTTGCATGGAGCTATGAGGACCTAAAGTCCTATGACACCTCTGTAATCCAACACACCATCCCTCTCAAACCTGATCAAAAGCCCTTCAAACAAAAACTGAGGAGAATCAATCCTATGCTTCTCCCAGCAATGGAACAAGAGGTACATAAAATGTTCAAAGCAGGCATCATAGCACCAATCAGATTCTCTGAATGGATTTCCAACTTAGTCCCTACAAGAAAGAAGACAGGTGAGATCAGGCTGTGTGTGGACTTAAGGAATCTAAACCAGGTATCCCTCAAAGACAATTACCCCTTGCCCAAGATGGATCACATTTTGCAGAGAGTAGTGGGGGCCACAAGGATCTCATTATTGGATGGATTTTCAGGTTTTAACCAGATCTTAGTTCACCCTGATGATCAGGACAAAACAGCATTTACAACCCCATGGGGAACTTTCAAATATGTAAAGATGCCTTTTGGATTGAAGAATGCAGGGGCAACATTTCAAAGAGCAATGGATATTGCCTTTGCCAAGGAAATTCATGACTTTTTAGTCATTTATTTAGATGACCTTACACCTTTCTCAAAATCAGACCAAGAGCATCTAAAACATTTGAGACAGATCTTCCTAAAATGCAGAAAATATGGAATTTCTCTGAATCCCAAGAAATCCCTGTTTGGTTTAGAAGAAGGCAAGCTCTTAGGACACATCATCTCAAAAGATGGCATTAGAATAGACCCAGACCGAATCCAAGCCATCTTACAAATGCCCAACCCAAGAAATGTCAAGGAATTACAAGGATTCTTGGGAAAAATCAATTTCTTGAGAAGGTTTATTCCAAACTTAGCAGAACTAAGCAGATTATTAAACAACATGCTGAAAAAGGATTCAAAGGTCAAGTGGACTGTTGAAGCCAATCAAGCATTTGAAGGTATAAAATTGGCCCTTACCCAAACCCCAGTCTTGACCAATCCTCAGTTTGACAGAGAATTTATCATTTTCTCTTTTGCTTCCCAACATACTATTGCAGCTGTTTTATTACAAAAGGATGACCAAGGAAATGAGAAGCCAATTGCTTTCTTTAGCAAAGCTCTTAGAGATGCGCCTTTAAAATATCAAATCATGGAAAAACAAGCTTATGCTTTAGTCAAAGCAATCAAAGACTTTAGGATTTATATCCTTTATTCCCATGTCAAAGCATATGTGCCAAGTCCTATTGTCAAAGACATTCTCACTCAAGAAAATTTAGAAGGCAGAAGAGGAAAATGGATTGCCAGCATTTTGGAATTTGACATTGAGATAAAACCTACAAAACTAATAAAAGGGCAAGGTCTAGCCAAATTAATGACAGAAACAAATTTTCAAGCCTTAGACATCAATCAGCTGGACAGTGAAACAGAGCTGGCGACTCCAAAGATCAATGTAGCCTTTGAACAATCCCCCTGGTACTCTGATATCTGTTATGTGTTACAAAACCTGTGTGCTCCCCCAGGACTGTCCAAAACTAAGTGTAGGTTCCTAAAAATGAAAACATCAAGATTTTGTGTGATGGATGGCAATTTACTTTGGAAAAACCATGAAGGGATATTGCTGCACTGTTTAATTGAAAATGAAACTAACAATATCATGCAAGAGTTTCATGCAGGAGACTGTGGTGGACACTTGTACTGGAAGTCCACTGTGGATAAAATACTAAGGGATGGATACTACTGGCCCACCATGTTCTCTGATGTCAAGAAATTTATCACATCATGTCATAAATGCCAAGTGTTTGAAGGAAAGAGACAAATGCTGCCACTTCCCTTAAGGCCTATTGCAACAGAGAGACCTTTTCAACAATGGGGATTGGACTTCATTGGGGAAATTCATCCCTCATCTTCAGGCCAACATAGATGGATCTTGACAGCCACAGACTACTTCACCAAGTGGATTGAAGCTGTTCCATGCAGACAAGCAAATGATTCCACTATCATTCAGTTCTTGGAGAACAACATACTAGCTAGATTTGGCTGCCCTGATAAAATTATTACAGACAATGCTGCTGCTTTCAGATCCAAGAAAATGGTGAACTTTTGCCATAAATTTCATATTACTTTGGGCCATTCTACTGCATACTATCCCCAAGGAAATGGCCTTGCTGAATCATCAAACAAAAGCCTTGTAAACATTATAAAGAAGGTACTTGAAGAGAACAAAAAGAACTGGCACAAGAAACTAGTCAATGCCTTATGGGCAGATAGACTAACAACCAAGAGATCAATTGGGACCAGCCCATATGAATTGGTTTATGGACTAGAGGCCAGATTTCCCTCATCACTAGGGATACCTGTCATGAAGCTTCTTCAAGAAAGCCAAGCTGAACCAAATGATATGCAGAGAAGAATAAATCAAATCATATGCTTGCAGCAAACCAGAGACCAAGTTTTCAGCTGGGTTCAAGTGTTACAAGAAAAACTAAAGAAAGCCTTTGACAGAAGAACCAAAGCAGAAGATTTTAATGTTGGTGATAAAGTCCTCAAGTGGGATGCAAGAAGAGAAGAGAAAGGAAAACATGGAAAATTTGATTCCTTATGGAGAGGACCATTTGTTGTCCAAGCAGTGCAAGGTAACAACACTTACTTCATAAAAAGCCTTAGTGAAACTGACTTGGATGAAGGTCCTGTGAATGGCAGGATGCTGAAGCACTATTCACTATTTCCCATGAGTGCAGCCTGAGGTTCCTTTGTATATAGGCAGATGTATATATTATTTTCTGGTTAGAGTGTAAAAATGCAGTTTTTGAAGGTTATTGACTATCAGCAGAAGGCACATAGAATCAGAGATAGACCAAGAAGGAAAAGCACAATTTTTGCATCTCAAAGCAGCAAACTTCAAGATTGGCAAGAGCAGTCAAGGAACAAGGCAATCTGACCTGTTGTTCTTGGTCTTTCAAATGAAACACCATCCCCATGTGGAGCCACTGTTAGCTACCTATACCAATAGGTTTCATATTTCATGATTGGCTATAGAAGTTCCAAATATGCTCTGCTTTGATCATGCAAAGATCACATATTTCCAAGAAAGTACAAGGTCTGTAAATAGATTAATGCATCCCAATTTTGATGGATGGTCCAACAGCCTAATCTGGACCATGTCATGTTTTAAATTTTCAGTTGTAGAATAGAGAAAGAAGTTTGTCCAAACAGTTTAATCTTGGCAGACAACTAGCTTAGGTAGAGAAGAAAAGGTTCCCAACAGCTTAATCTGGGACCTTGGAAGAAATAAGGGCAGAAGTAGATAGAGAAACAAAAGAAAAAGCCAAGGAAAAGAAAAGGCAAGCAAGGGTCTGCAAGTCCAAGTGCACCCTCCAAGAAGAAATAAAAAATGCTAGGCAAGTAGCTGGGTAAGTAGTTGGGGTTGCAGAAAGGTTATCTTTACCATTACAGATGTGTGAATTATGTTTTCCAAGGCAAAATCTATCAATGGACAAGGTGTTCATCTTCATCAAGTTACAGCAAGGAGCATGACTAACCTCCCTCTCCCCCTTCATTTCATTGCTAACATCCCCTCTTCAGTTAAGATCCATGGAAGAAGATCATGGTTTCATGGTGGTTCTTGTTCCTTTATAAACCACATTTCCTGTGTAAACTTCTTTTCATTTTGATCTACTCTCTAAACTAAGTGAGTTTCAAACAAACTTAGTGATATCCCCTCATTTGCCCCCTTCATCCACATTAACCTCTAATTCTACTATATAACTCCCCTATTCTACCCTTCCCCTAATAGTATTAACACCATGGTGTATAAACCCCCAAATTTTTATAAATACCCCTCCCCTTGGCATTATAGCCATATGTTCTCTGAAAAGGGATCAAAATGACATCTGGTCACTTTGATGAACCTATGCCATCTCTCTCTCCCTTGCTACAGGTCAATCTACTCATTATACCCCTCATTTGCAGAAAAAACCATGTAAAAACCAATTTTACCCATAAAACCCTGTGAAAATGTGAAAAATGCCCAAAAACCCACTTTTTCCGCCTTAACCAAAGGCGGGCGCGTATATTTGATTTTTCAAAAAATACGTTTAAAAAAACATTACAAACGCCTAGACCGTGACCTTTTCCCGCCTGGCGCGCTTTTTCAAGAAAAGTATTATATTTTATTAAACCCGCCTGTCCGTATCTACCGGTCAACTCACTCACCCATCCGTCGTTGGATCGAGCCCATCAGATCTGACGGCCCACAGCGATATCGGGTTGGGCCCGACGTCCCCCCGTTACCACCCGAGAAGATGACGAAGGGGTACGTCAGGCCTGTGCCACGCGTCCCCTTCTCGCTCTCTCGGGTCAGAGTCTGACACTAACTGTGCCGTATTTAAGCCGCCCCGAGAGACCGTGATGGTTACGGCACTTAACCGTAACCGCCACGGCTCTAGCTGCCTGATAGTTGGCCCACATCAGCGCCACATCGACTCCACGTCACCTCGCCTATGCCATTTCTTCCGTCCTTTGTCCACCCCTCCGCCAACGTGGCTGCCACCTCATCGTCCCCCATGGATCAATAAGAACCCGCCACGTCACCCGATGACGTCATCCGACCCTGACCCACCAATGACGTCATGCTGACGTCATCACAAAAGGGCACCAAATTTGGGAAAAAGTCTATATTATGGCCAAAATTTGCGCTTTTACGTTCTTTTCGCTCTATTTTTTCTTGCTCTGTTGCATGCCGTTCGCGTCCGATTCCTCGCCAACCTGCTAAAATCAACCAGGCGACCTCAAGAGTACCATTCCTGCCTGCTCATACAACCTCTGTTCGCTGTTCCACCAGGTATTTTTCGTCATTTTCCTCCGTACGCCTGCAGTTGTCTATAAAATCTTGCAGGAAGCTTAAAAGGACGTTAAACTCATAATTAACCGGTGAATTCCTCTACAGAACCTCTGTTTTCAACCACCACCTCGAAAAACACTAGCTGAGCCTTAAAATTCCCAAGTTTTGTCAAAACAATTGAGAAATGCTCGCGCAATCGTGAGGCAGTAGTTATATCCTTTAAAAACTTGCTACAAGTGACAGAGGGAGGCCTGACAGTATTGCAGCCCCAATTCAAACAAAATTTCACTTGCTCTTGGATTAATTCCCCTCTGATACCCGTAACTCACCTGCATTGTGATAAATCACCCCTGAACTGGTTTGCCTACTTCAAACAGTTCAATTACAGCTTAGAAGACTTAAAAACACCATGGAGACACCAATTGCACTCAATATCAAACCACTGAATGCCCCTCAAAGAGAATTGGAGTGGAAAGCATTAGGAGATGTGGATTACCAGATGATGGAGTGGTTTAGAATGGGTTCTAAATATAACATTCATATGCTCAATGAACTAAAAGCCCAGCACCTCAGTGGAGCTGACATCCTGGGAATTTGGGACTCCAATCTACCCATATATAACCTTCCTCAGGCTATCCCTTTTCCTGAATTCATTTACAGATGTCAGGAGTGCTATGACCCCTGTCAAAGAGCTGTTTTGAGCCCCACTGGCTCAATCCTATTTCAAATTACCCCTGAGAGCATCAATGAGATGCTACACTTCCACACAACAAAGTCATTGGCTCCTCTCTCCATGGAGCACCTAATAAGGAAGGGAACTAAGCTGGCAGATGATCAGATCATCAAAATCAATCAGCTGTTTGTCACACCAACCTCTGAAACCATCAGAACTCCTCCCATTGGATATGAATACTTAAATGATTTGGGCAAAATGATAGTGGATTTGATCAGTTATGTCCTGGGGTTCAGGGGAGTGGAGGATGTGGATGACAGTATAATGGCAATGTTGTCCATATTTTCACCTGGAAGGGCTCCTGCCATTCACTATGACTATGCCACATATATTGCAGACAAGATCCATGAGCAGCTAATAAATCTGCCAAGGGAAATATTATTTAGGTATGCCTCATACATCTACCATTTGTTTCTGTTCTACCAATCAGATAGCTTCCCACTCCTCTTGAAGAAAGTAAATGCCCAGGGGAGTCCAAGATCAGTTGTCTTCTGGACATCAGTTTTCCACTACAGCTCAGTGTCACCATATACATATAATGAGTTTGTAGATTTATTCATTCACCCAGCTTTGACACTATTGTATGGTGTCCCTCCTCCAAGATTGACTGATGGTATGAGGAGAGTTCTCCATCTGTCTAAGAAATACAGCATTGGTGATTGGTACTTCTACCAACACCACACAGTGATCAGGATATATGGCTGTGTGTTAAAGCCATATAGATTGCCCAGGTATGTCCCAATGAGACTGTTTGCCTTGGAGTATTTCAGGCAATTCGGAAATGCTGACTGCCATCACTTTGAAAGCAAGAACAAGAAAGTACAGCTGAAGATAAGGAGCCAGCTGGGACCTTTCCTTTACAATAAGAGAGAGGAGGGATGGAAAGAGGCAGACAGAACCCTAGAGGGCCTCAGATTACAAACCAGTTTTTCTTGGGTACCCTATGACCCTAATCACTTCATTTCACTAAGAAGAATCAAATATAAACTAGGAACCTATGCACATGTGAGGCAGCCCGAGATTGAGCAGTATGCTAACACACTGAGATGGGCAGAGGGCACCTTAGAAGAGGAATTTAGTGAAGAAGAGTTGTTAGAAAAGGAAGCCAGAAATATTCAAAAGAATGTTGATCTGGAAAATTGTGTACAGGTTCCCCTCACATACAGAAGGCAACTTGGGACAGCAACTTCCTCATCAACAACACAGCAGGCTGTCGAGGATATTACACACAGCAAGGGCAAAGAAAAGCAGGTGGAACAGCCACCTCCTTTAACAGAAGAACAGGTAGAAACATTGCTGCAAGAACAACAAGAAGAGATGGAAAAGCAAGCAGAAGGGCTGCAGCAAGAACAGCCAGGGCAGCAAGAGCAGCAGCATCAAGAGCAACAAAGGCAGGAGCAACCTGCCCAGCAAGAAAGGACAGTGGAAAATCCTAAAACCACTGAGCAAATAGTGCCTCCAAGGCAAGATATTACAGCTGAGGCATCAATCCTCCAGACCCCTCAGAGGGAGGATACATTCATCTTTAGGAAAAGAGACAGGGAGACTCCCCCCACAACATCAACAACTCATGGGGAGAAAAGGCAAAGAATAAACCCCTTCTCTGAAGAAGAAATGCCAATGGGGCAGTCATTTGGCATAGTTCCACCTAGCAGGGAAACATCAGCTAGTTCCTTCCAACAGGAACAAGATAGGACATTGGGAGGAGAGGTCAGCTCCTCAAGGCAGCAAAAGGAAGGTGGACTTGGCATTAAGCAACGGTTCATCGAAATCAAAAGGAGAAATGAGCCTATCAGGATACAGCTGTACAATCATCTGCTGAACATGGCTCCTACAAATCAACAAAGGCTCATGTCTGCCTTTGATCTACAAGAAGGCAAAATGATCATGAGTCATTTTATGCCAACAGCACTTCAGCCACAATCTGCTTCAGATTATCTCAGGACTAACCTGGAAGTCCTTGCTAAAGACATCCACCCGATGGACAAGATTGAACTACACAAACAAACGGGTGAGATGGTCTATGCTTCATTAGCAGACCAAACCTTAGACAATTACAGGCTACATAATAGCCTTAATAATAGAGCTGCCCAGTTGGAATTGGAGAAGGCATCATCCCAGGCAAAGGACAACAGAATAAGGTCCTTAGAGGACATTATTATAGAGATTGGGCATGATCCCAAAGATATCAAAGGCATACAAGAGATCCTGAAATTGAGGGATGCAGATTTGGCAGCTTTAAGAAGGAAAATCAAACTCCCAGCCACTATTCACCCTCAGACTGACGATGTAGCCCAACAAAGACATGATGAACGGGCAAACACTCTGCTGGTAACCCTGTACAAGCAGCTGATGCAAACACAGGAAAAGCTAGGAGAGGCAAAAGCAGCACGGGCAGCATTACAGGCCACCTTGGCACAAAGAGAAGAAGGGCAGATTTCCCAACCTCCTCCTGAAACTATCAATCTGGAAGAAGATGCCACTACTACTGCTCCTCCTTCTCAACAAACAGAAGCAACAGCACCGACTACATCAACAGCTTCACCAACAACAGAGCAGACTCATAGTCTGGATATGCAGAAGCTGCAAACTGAAATACAAGTCCTGGAAGCTCAAATGAAAGAGCTCAATGAAGTCAAAGAATCCCTAGCCAGTGTGAATGACAAGTATGATAAAAGCAAAAGAAATGTGGCTGAGAAAGAAAGGGATGTCAAAACTTTAAAGAGAAGAATAACAGAGCTGGAAAAGGAGCTCACACTGGACAAGGTAACTGCTGAATTAAAAACTGTGTTGTGGGCCAATATTGGCCAATCTATTACTGACCAATGGCAGTATATAGAGACCATCCACGAGCAATTAGAGCTCATTCCAAGAGCACGAGCAGAAATTCACAAAGCAAGGGCTACTCTAGGCAGCACGCCTGAAGTAGCAACAAGGATGATCAATGTGCTCAACCACAAAACAAGCAGTCAGTTGGCTGCCATAGGCATATCTAACAGAACTGAGCACATCCAGTCGATCAAAAGGGTTCTCACACTCAAGAATTTGGTACAGACATTAGACAGAAGAACCCAAGACATGCAGATCGAGGTAAACAAATTTATGGAGAAGTTTCAGGTGTTGGAAAGCAGAGGGCTCCCTGGTTTACTGAACAACGCAGGGAGATTATACACCCATGACCAATATGCCAAAAGGGTCAACACCTTTGCCACCAGCCAGATCAATGAAAGGCCCAGCAGCTCAGAGGAAATAGGGCCAGCTACAGGACAGACTATCTACAACAAGGTAGAAAGTCTATTTTTCATAATGAATGAGATCAATCATCTTTTTGATGCAGCTCCCAACTTTTTCAAGTATACAGAAGCAGAAGAGACCATGGGTGCAATCCTAAGGCATCAGTTACCTACTCAAGAATGGTGGACCAATGCCATACAAACTATTTTGTGAACAGAGTGCCATTCAGCAACTTTTTGCTCATATAAAAGGTAAAAACTTCCATACACAGGACAGCTGCAAAGGGATCAGCATACAGTCAAGATTAAAAGCTGAGCCAATTCAGCAGAGATTTCGGCCAAAAGGCAAAATAAAAGCTACAGGTGTCCAGGCCGAGAATCTACAGCAACGCAGCTCCAAGAACGCATTATCACAGCAGTTATGCAGGTCACTCCAACCGACTTAGTAGCCTCCAAAGGCTAAAATATCTTCTGACAAAGCATAAAGACACATTTACTTTATATTCAATGCTGTAATAACTTTCTGATTTTAATATCTTAAGAGTTGGTGAGATTGTTAAATCTGAGATAACTTAGAACTCAGATATTTTTGTAAAGACCGAGAGTATATATTTGCCCCTCACATAAGTTTGAGGGGTTGTTGTTGATTTCTCCTGGAGAATTTACCAGACTGTAATTCTTTAGAGCTTAATAAAAGTGATGGAATTTCTCGGACTTCTAAAGTGTTGAATGCGTTCTGATGGTAGTTGAATCTGCTGGATTCCTGTGTACTTCAAACTACAATAAGTCTTTTGTGCCTATCTTTGTTGTGTGTCTTCTATCTATCACATTTCATGTATGTTTCTAATTCTAACTGTTTGGCAATTAAGAAAAAGAATAACCTTCAGGATTTACTCATGCAGTACCCTGAGTTCAATCTGTGTTGTCAATGAATGTTTTCTTCAGCTACCATCTTGATAAGTGTAATTCTTAATTGCTGCACTATCAAGAATATTGCTTTCACAGTGATCTTTGCTTTCAGGAATTCGAGTATGCTCCTGTATAAACAAGTATCACTTTCACATCACTAGTTTAATAGAAAATTCTTAATTGCTTTCTGTTGGCTGACCATGCATCATTCACTAAGTTAAAATTGTTTGTTTGTATTACACAACAGGCCCTGCAAATCTGAAAAACATCACCTCTGCATTTCAAAGCTTTATAACCTCCAGACTCCATTGCCCAATGGTCTATTGTCCTTTAAACACTACATTCTGATCCCTGATAGAAATCCCTCAACCAAAATATAAACCAAACCTGAGCATTAATAGCTAGCCTGAAACACCAATAGAACAGTGACAAATTATACAGAGAGAGCCCTCTCTGATTACAGCTTGGCTAGAAGCTGCAATCCAAAGATTGGTTAGTGGTTACCCCGGCCGTATTCCCTTGGGAGTCATAGGGAACAACCTGGGTGTTAACAGAATGTGCATTCATAAAAGATGACCCTGGAAAAGCTCAGTGAACAACCCTAGGAAGGTGGAATTTCATCACTATGGCTCATGAATAGGAAGTTCTCATCACTTGGAGAATGGTTGAAGCTTTCATACCTCCACTGGGTAGTAGGACCAAGACGAGATCCAAAATGAGTGTGGGACTAATAGAGTAAGAGTGGGAAAAGCATCTAGAAAAGGCTCAAACACAGATCACACACATGCATTCCATCACTACAAGCTAGTGGAATGCACAAGATTCATGAACAACAATCACACCTTGAAACGAAAACAAAGAGAAACTTATTTCTAAGTATGACAGTTGAAACACCACATTGTGACACTTAGAATACAAGTTGTGACTCGAGTATCAACTATCACCAGAAAGTGTGCAATGTTGTAGGAATGTGTCTAGCACATATTCTCATGATATGTATGATCATATAATACAAAAGAGTGCACTAGAACTAACTCTAGTGATGTGAAAAGGTGTGAAATAAATAGGATTTAAAATAGGTAGAATCGACACTTGTGACAATCACAAAACACGAAAATGGCACTTGAGAAAGATAAAGACATTAAAAGTGACACATGGTAGAGATAAGAAAGCATGAAAATGACACTTGTTAAAGAAAAATCAAGTAAAAGTGATAGTTGCGAACATGAAAGAGACACTTGTGAAAGAAAGGGTGGATAGAAGAAATAATTGCGACAACTCACAGTAATATAAGTACAATCACAACCATAGTGAGTGAAAATGTTTATGTAGAGTGTGCACTAACTATCAGCATGGGTTGAACATTGCGCAAGCACTGCCTTGATGGACTACACTAAGCCTATTCAAGCTTGCATAAAGGAAGTGCACTTATGAATTCATCAAGGACTAATCATGTGTGACCAGGTGACTTTCATAGTTAGAAATCTAGAAGAATACTTAGACACTTAGTACAACATCAATTGAAAATGAAGTCACCATGGAACAATAGATCATAAGATTCTCAGTAGGCTCAATTTTTCAAGTGTAGGAAAAATTGTGGAGGGTGTTGATTGTAGCATCAACACTTGGAAACACACTGGTAGAACTAGAGATTTTGTGTTTAGGTTTCACATTTAAGTGCAAGATCCTAGTCTTTCAGGAAGTATTGTTTCACCATGTGGATTTCCCTAGCTTTGCCACTTATCCCGATTGAAGGTATAATATCTTCTATTATTTTCTTGGCTTGAAACACATCAACATAAGACTAGTCATACCTCAACTAATTTTATAGGGGAGAAGGATAATAAGTATATCAGGCTTTTGATAATCAGAGTTAAGCGCATTGCTTGGTGTTGCTTCACTTCCAGTGAGCCTGTTCAGTACCCCAACAAAGTTAACTCAAGGAATAACAAAAATATCTTCGCTACTAGTAGGCCTATTTAGTATCCTAGCGAAGTTTCTTACTTCACCTATCTGCACAAGAAACCTTTCTCTTCTTCACCCTTTATATAAGTTTCTTAAAGACATTCTCAAAGAATTTATTGAACATTTGTAACACGGGTGGATCAAGGATCCCGAATTATTTAGAGAATGAGAGGTTGTCCCTTGTTTAATAGATTTGAAAGACAACTAAAGTTAACATGCTTTTCTTAAAGTTTTTCTCCTTTCCATTCTCTACTTGGTTGAGTTGACAGGTCAAAGCACCATCCAAAACAAGGTTGAGTGAGAATGAAGATGTCAATAAAGATATGGGATTTTTAGTTTGACCAAAGGCTTTCTGTCCAAAACGAAAGATATTTTCCATTTATACACCCTTGAATTTAAATATATATAAACCAAAATAGAAAAGATGATAACAAATTAGCCAAGCATTGTTTGTCATCAAAACTGACGTTTTCAAGTTTTTCCACATTATCTTTTGAGCCAAAATGAGCATTTTTCACGTTGAGTCTTATTAAACAAAAAGAAAAAAGAAAATACATGATCAAACAAGAGAAAGGAACAAATAGAATGTAAACCAATTTGAAAACAACATGTGATAGAAAATAAGAAAACAAAAACAATGCAAAGAGTAGATGGAGAGTGAGTGTAGGATGGGTGAAAAGGAAACTAGAATGAAACTAGACTTACTCCTAACCCAACTGGCTATAAGTTCATGGATAAGTGTAATGAAATTTCCAGCGTAACCACTGTAACTACTCCTGACCTACAATCACAAAGATTCAAGCAATTAAAACAAACATAAAATTATGTGGAAGTGAAACGATAAAACTTGCACAAAATCTTGAACGTCTTTCCTACAGGTAGAAAGATGTGTCACAACCAACTTTAATCAATCAAGAACCTCACATTTTTTATTAGAAGAATAATCAAACAAACCTTGAATATTTCTTGTGAATGTATCTTTACCTATGTTATCCTCCTTAGCAAACTTACAAAAAGATCGAAACTTATGGTTAGCATAAGGTCTTGTTAAGTAATATGCTTCTAGGAAATCATAAATTGGATCATAGAATTCAAAAATATCCTCTTGAAAACCTTGAATTCCTTGAGAATATAATTTTTCAATTAATGGCATGGAATTCATATGAAAATATTGTAATGGAAAATGAATCCAATCATATTCAGAAGAGTTGTCACGATAGTGAAGACTTGCATAACCATCAACGAAGACTAAAGTGCCTCAACTACTTGAAAACTATCTAAATGGTGATATGACAAACCATCAATACCAATTAATGTAAAATAACCATCATTATATACACTAATGGGAAAATGATTGGTTGAATGACAATTGTTAGGACCAAAATTATGATAAGATGGGTCGATTAAGACATAAGCTTCTTGATTAGATGAAAATAAATATAAATTAGATTGAACATCTTTGCAAATGACTTTATCAATAGAATCATCTTCTTCACATGGTGACTGCAATGCATCATTCCCTGGTAACTCAATACAAGATAAGCCAACATCAAAATCATTGACATAATTGATAATGAATGTTAGTATATCAAACACATGAAACCAGTCAAGATGCAATGGATAATAATGTATATCATATAGAGGAATTTAACTCTCCAACTAACTCAATCATTCATAACAATCAAGAGGGTCTTGAAAAAGAGATGAAAGATCAAAATAATATTCACCTTTCTACTCCTCTACCTGTGCAATGTAACTACCTTACACCCGATCATTGTTTGGAAGAGACTAGTCAAGAATATCAAAAGCCAAGGGATCATGAGAAAGAGATGAAAGTGGATGACACATATCCAAATCATATTCAAGACTAGATTTGTGAGTGTTGATACCATATTTAGGACTGGAGGGATTAATCTTCACCCTGGGCTTCATAAACTATTCCAAGATTTCCTCCATTATATCTAGATCATGAGAAGTGGATGAAGATTGAAGACATGATCAACCATTTTATTTTCAAATTTCCCAGCTTCTACATCATCACTAGGAGGCACCCAGATTGGTACTAGAAAAGGAGGACAAGGAAAAAAAGGAATAGTAGTTTCCTCCTTGGAAGACAGAGGTGTCTCATGGCCTACAAAAGTTGGGAAAGAAGAAACATCAGGGAATTGAGGCTCACCATGTAAAGAGATTTTAACCAATAATTCAAAGTTTTGTTTAAATAAATCCTAATTTGTATCTTCTCTAGGAAATTCATAATAGGGATGAAGGAATCTATTAGAGAAATCCTTAATTGATTCATTAGGCTTCATTCTTATTTGATTAATTCTCTTATAAACGTATTGATAATCATACCTGTTAAAGGCTTGTTGAATCTCCTTAAGTAATTGATCAAATGAATGAATAGAAGTGGATGGAAAGTTATGACACCATTGGTCAAATTTACCTTCAAGTGTGATGGTGAATAGTATACAAACAATATCTTCATCATCGATTTCATAAAATTCACAAAAAATAGAAAAAATAGATATATGCTCGGTTATGGATATCTCAGCCCCACCATCAAAATTTAATTGAGACAAGTGATCAAACTGTTCCTACAATATGAAAAGTTTACCTAGGGATAGGTTAGAAAAACACTTCGGGATTATGATTTTGGGATGAACCATTTAAGATAAGAGATTCAAAGCAGACTCAGTGGGCACAACTTGTCATCTAGCCATCCTTCTAGCACTAGAATGTTGATGATATTGTATATCTCCAACATATAGGGGGTCTTCTCAATATAAAGTCCCAACTAGATCTCACACCATTCGGATTAGGAGCCCCATTCAGGGTATTGTCCTGACCACCATAATTCAAGGTTTCCCATGGTTGCAATGGGTAACATAAAATATTAACAAATAACTTTTGAAATCAGCAAGCAAGTTAATGTTTATTTTGGGTAGCATCGGATGTGCTCTAGCCTTGAAAATTGGTGGAGAGGCTAAGCACATGAGATATTCAAGACCCATAAATTGTTTGGAGAAATTCGACCCAGATGAGGACTTATTAAAATAATTATTTTTAATGGGTTCCTAAGTCTAAAGTTAGGAAAATAAAAATATTAATTTGTATTAATAAAATACGGGTGAGAAAGTTCTAAGTGACGAGGATCAAGCCAGTTCTAGTCTTAGCCATTTATTAGGGTCTTAATCTTGGTCGTTGAAGACTCAACATGAAAAGTATAAGAGGAGGCTTGAGGCTTAGTTGGAGACACACCAAGTGATCAAATAATTCTATTTTCTGCGGTGAGGTTTTCTGAGGAAATCAAGTTAGTGATTAGAATTACAGTGAGGGGTCGTTCAGCAAGGGATTTTAATCCGAGGCTGAATAATACATGGTATAGAGGCATCACAGTTCCAGTGGAGACAGTGTAGGCCCTATAAGGGCTGACACAGAGCCCATAAAGCTGACGCAGAGGATGCAAAGGACTGATGTGGTGAGACGCAAAAGCCACAAAGGCTGACGTTGGGCCTTAGAGGTAGTACTGGGAAGATTATGTAGGGTATACTGGGAGTAGTTCAGCAGATTCTAAGATGGGAAAGGGTGACACAGCTCTTGGAGGAGTGACGCAGTTCCAAAGCAGTTCTTGGAGAAGCTATCATTTTCAAGCATAGGGAACAACCGAAGTCACTATGGGGTTTGATCATCTGGTTTCTAATTTGCTGGAATATCTATCTCCAAATAGAAGTACTATTGCCAAAGACATTTTCTGTTGGGTGAGCCATTTCTGGAACCCTAGTTGTATTCATGAAATCTGCTTAATAATACAAACCCACTATATTCCACATCAATTTTCTAGAATTGGGTTTTTCTGACGACAATTGTCGAAAAATAATGGTGGTCATTGTGTTATTGTCTCTATTTATTTTAGTGCATAAATTCTATATTTTTGAAGGCTACAATAGTGTTTACTTCAATGTTTATGTAAATAAATAACTTGTTAATGTAAATAAAAAGTAGGAGATTGTAAACCAATAATTATAGTAGAGGTTTCAGATGTGTTAGATTCAGTAATTTTCACATGGTATCAGAGCGATTGCAGATCATAGGCGATTGAAGGCACCAGTTAAGAAATATGAGAATTTGCAACAGAGAATAAACTATCCTGAGAGACATCATTGTTCTAGAGCCAGAGAGGCAAAAGGAGGAGTGATGCAATGTAGAAGAGGTGACGCAAAGTCTCACAAAGTTCCTGCATCAACATTCTGAGTTGGGAGGAGAAGATTTAGTAGCTGCGTCAGCCATTAGGGCCAGTGCAAAGGAAGAGGAGGCAAAATCGGGCTCACGCAGACCTACGTCATCCTTTTGAGCCAGGAAGGATTAATGTAGTTGGCTAAGAGGAGTAGATTCAGCTCACACAATGATTGCGTATAGCCTAAAGGGATCAGATTCTTCGAGTTACTGGGGCTAAGGGAGTTGTGTAGATTTTGATTTGAGGAGATGGTGGGACGTTGTTTTCGTTGGTGCAGAACAGTGTGTAAGGAGACTAAACAACTATTGTAGTGTATAAGAGGTGATGTGGAGGCTCACACAGTGCCTGCATTAGCATTCTCAGTTGAGAGGGAAAGATACAGTAGTTGTGTCAGCCATCAAGGCTAATGGAGAGGTAGAGAAGGGAATATGAGGCTCACGTAGATCCATGTCATCTTTCAGATCCAAGAAGGGTTGACGTAGTTTGTCGGGAGGAATAGATTTAGCTCACGTATTTATTCGTCGAGCCTAAAGGGCTCTTATTCTTCAAGTCACTAGGGCTAAGGTAGTTGTGGAGATTTTGATTTGAGGATCTAGTGGGACATTGTTTCTATTTTTGTAGAACATTGTCTAAGGATACTAAACCAAGGTAGAGGGAAACACTACCTCGATGGATTTCTACCCAAGAAATATAGATTTGGGGTGCAGGGGAAAAGGAGGATTGGAGAGGAGTCATTCAACAGTTGGCTGGAGGATTTCTGAGAAGGAAATGAAGACTCATAGGGAGTCTAAAGAGAGGAGAAGAGATAGCAATGAATGGATTAAGGGATCATGATAGATTGGGTGGGGCTTCCAATTTTTTCATCTGGAAGGCCAGGATCCTAGCAATCCTAGATAAACATCACATCAAGCACTATGCCTTGAGAGTAGTAGATGAACCGGTCAACACTGATCCATTGAAGAAATACAAGGAGGACTAGGCTAAGGCCAAGTGCATGATCCTAGATGGGGTCAAATATCATGGAGTACCACACATTGCTAAGAAGAACACAACAAGGGAGATGTGGGAGACCCTGGCCACCTTGTATCAGGGCTCTTCCTTGCAACAGAGGATGCTATTAGAGAATCAAATGAGATAATATCAAATGCAGAAAGGAGAGGAGATAAATCCCTTCCTTCTCAAGTTTCAAGGGATTTGTGACCATCTTACTTCCTTGGGATCTACACTGGATCCAGACTTCATGGTTAGAACTACCTTGAATGCAATATCAAAGGAGTGGGAGACATTTGTCCAAAGAAATTTAGGCAAAGAAACTCTCCCCAGCTGGGAGGAGATGTGGGCATATTTTCGATAGGAAGAGATCAGGAGATTGACCAAGATGGGGAGTAGTGGTAAGAGAGTTTGAATCAAGAAGTAGGAGTAGCAAGATGCAGCTCTCGAATCAGTGGGATGGCAGGGGCTAAAAAAGAGGAAGAAGAAAGACATCTCCAAGGTCAATTGCTTCAATTGTGGGGAGCTGGAAAAGTATTTCTCTCATTGCTCCAAGAAGAAATGCAAGGGAGAAGATTCTGATTCAAAGGTTTCTTGAGCAAAGGCAAAGAAGGATGTCAAGACTGATGACGATTTTTCCATGAGTGCTCATGCACCTCTAGAGAAGAGGTGGGGTGATCTGGTGTTGTAGTCAAGAGGACTACATGTAGAGCAGCAGGATCCTTGAGGTGCCAAAACTCTTGGATCACATATGGATACATGAGAAATTAATGACATTAGCATGATGACAAACATCGGATGGAGCAAAGTTTGATGTGGCAGTACTAAACTGCCAAAATCTGAGGAAGCGCAGTGGAGGTTGTAGTAGTGCGAGAGGCACAAACGTGTTTGTAGCAGTGCAGTGGCAACAAAGGGAGCACGAGATAACAGTTGAGGTAGCTTCAACAACGCGAGGCTTCCAAAATGACCAGGATGTCATTGTTTGGGTGAATTTGGTTACTTCTCAATACATGAGTTAGAGTGTAGCAGTTAGCAGTGGCAATGTTATGGGCAGGATGAGGCAGCATTTTGAGAGGGAGTTGTAGTACAAATGTAGCAGTGGCAGTGGTAGTGTCATGGGAAGAAATACAACAAGAAACAGTGCAATGGATATGGGGACGCTGGCCAAGCATCAACACAGGGGACCAATGCAGAAGATTAGTGTCATGCTTCTATGGTGAAGCATTTCTAGAGCACATTCCTCGCAAAGAGGGAGTGTTTATTTTGGGTAGAATTGGATGTGCTCTACCCTTGAAAATTGGTAGAGAGGTTAAGGCACATGAGATCTCCAAGACCCGAAATCATTTGGAGAAATTCCACACGGATGAGGAGTTATTAAAATAATTAATATTTTTAATGGGTACCTAAGTCTAAAGTTAGGAAAATAAAAATATTAATGTGTATTAATAAAATATGGATGAGAAAGTTCTAATTGACGAGGATCAAGCCCATTCTAATCTTAGCCGTTGATTAGGGAATTAATTTTGGTTGTTGAAGACTAAACATGAAAAGTATATGAGGAGGCTTGAGAGTGAGTTGGAGACACACCAAGTGATCAAAGAATTCAATTTTCTTGGGCGAGGTTTGCTGAGGAAATCGAGTTAGTGATCAGAGTTGCAGTGAGGGGCATTTCAACAAGGGATTCTCATCTGAGGTTGAAGAATACATAGCAGAGAGGCAACGCAGTTCTAGGAGAGATAGTGCAGGCCCTAGAAGGGCTAACCTAGAGGCCATAAAGCTGACATGGAGGACAAGGAGGGCTGACGTAGTGAGATGCAGAAGCCATAGAGGCTGATGCTGGTCCTAAGAGGCATGTATCTAATTAAGTAGTCCAATAGTCTAAAGAATAGTCTTACAACATTCATGATACATGCATGAAAATGTGTTGGCTCATTTAGCTTATGATTATTAAGTGAAAGATCCACGTACACAACTACAATTATGAAACACTAGTTCCAATAATGGAACATTAAGTCACTCATTTCTTCTCCAAGGAATGATCTACTCTCATATGTCAAGCTGAAGAATTCAAAGCTAGCTCTCCAAAGCATAAGCCTCCAAAATCTAATTTCTTGAGTTATGAGGTTTCTTTTATAATAAGAGGAATTACCTTTCATGTGCCCTATGACTCTTGATCTTCCCTCATGACTCTTGGACTCCTAAATGACCTTTGAATTTATATTTGACTCATTTGTCTACATGTGAATTTTCAAATTCCACATTTGACTCTTGGACTTCCACACATTACAGTTTCTCATTTTCCTTTTGATAAATACATCATTACAACCACAAATGATGTGGCAAGACACATGGACACACATGACATTGTGATGACATTGGTACAAGTCACAACTTGACAATTATGACATGGTCTCATGATAATGTGGAAATAACAAGCTTCTCTCATATCTCTATGTCTTGGACTTATTCATGATAGATATGATCAACACTTCATCTTCATGAAATATATTATTTTTTATTCATATTCACCCTCCAAAGGGTCTTGGATTAGCATCGGAACCATCATAAGTATCATGTAAGTCTCCATTTTGTCATGGTTGAGGATCTTCTTAATGTCTTTGTGATGGTTCTTTTTGTGATTCTTTTCTACAATATATTCTTCGCTTCTTGTCCTCGGTATCTTCCTTGAGAATCACTATGCCTTAGTGAAGAGATACACTCACAAATGAACATCACACATGAAAATTCAAAACTACTCTTGAAATCATATACCATATCTCTACGTAAGTCATGGAAGAAGAATTTTGGGAAGGCTTGTGAAAGGAATTGGGAAGGAAGGGCTTGATGAAGGAAGCATAATTGAGCTCAACAATGGTTGAAGAGAGCACCATTGTTCACTACCACTATACCATGCACTATAAGAAGGGGCTCTTCATGGTCCACCGTAGTGGGCAAGTTCAAAGAGAAATGTCATGAGCTTATTGACTAAGACTATGCCATGCGCTAGGTTCAAAGGAGTAGAAGACAATGAAAGTACAATTGAATTGGAAAATGAGAAAGTGATGACCCCACTTTATACTAAAAGTGTGCCATGTTCTCATGGAGCGAGAGAGAGACTACTTTGGTCCAGGGTGTAGTCACAAGAGACAAGGAGGGACACAATGTTGTTTGACAATGTGATATGTGCTAGAGAGGCTCAATGAGGGCATAGGGTATGGAGACAATAGACACGAATGCCCTATTATTGCTTGAGAGTGCACTTTTCACTCTAGGTGGTAGAGAGAGACATTTTTTTTCATAAGTGCACTCAAAATGACCTTGTTTTCCAGAAGTGCGCTCAGAAGGACCTTGTTTTCTAGAAGTATACTCAGAAGCAAGAAAGAAGGGTTAGGTGACTATGATTTGAAGGTTCTAAATGTGCATCCATAAGAGATGACCATGAAAAGGCTCAGTGCACATGTCTAAGAAGATGATATTTTATCACTAAGGCTCACAAATAGGTAGTTCTCGTCACACGGAGAATCACTGAAGCTCTCATAATTGTATTGGGTAGTAGGACCAAGGAGAGCTCCAACATGGCTGAGTGTTGGATTGATAGAGTAAGAGTGGGAAAAGCATCCAAACAAGGCTCAAACATGGATCACATACATGACTTCCATCAATAAAAGCTATGGGAAAGCACAAGGCTCATGAGAAATCATCACACCTTGAAAAGATAATAAATTGACACTTATTTCTAAGTGTGACAATTGAGACACCACATTGTGACCCTTAGAATACAAGTTGTTACCAAAGTGTCGACTGTGACTAGAAAGTGCACAAAGTTGTAGGAATGTTTCTAGTGCATATTCTCATGATATGTATGATCATCTAATGTAGAAGAGTGCACCAGAACTAACTCTAGTGATGTGAAAAGGTGCAATATAAACATGAGGGAAAATAGCTAGAAGTGACACTTGCGACAGTAAGAAAATGTGAAAATGACACCTACAAAAGATAAATAAATTGGAAGTGACACATGCCAGAGTGAAGATAAAATGAAAATGGCACTTGTTAAAAAACAAGAGAGCAAAATAATCATTGTGAGCATGAAAGTGATCGTTGTGAAAGAAAGGGTGAATAGAAGTGATAGTTGGGAAAACCCATCAGAATAGAAGTTTAGTCACAAGAAAAGTGAGGGAAATTATCTACATAGAGTGTGCACTAACTATCAACATGGGTTGAACATTGTATAGGAACTGCCTTGATGGACTGCACTAAGTGTGTTAAAGATTTCATAAAGGAAATGTGCTTATGGAATCATCAAGGACTAAGAATGTGTGAGAAAGTGGCTTTGACAGCTAGAAACCTAGAAGAAGGCTTAAAAACTTAGTATAACATCAATTAACAATGAAGTGACCATGGGACGTCAAATCGTAAGATCCTCAGTAGGCTCCAAAATTTAAGTGTAGGAAAAATTTTGGAGGGCGTTAATCACATCGTCAACAACATGATACTTTAAGAAAAACTATTGATGGCTGCTACGAGTTTCCCTCATAGATTTATGGTGTATTTTTGGCCTAACGTAGGGAAATACACACTCCTTGTTTAAGATCTCACTTCTAGCTTCCAAAAACCAAGACCTTTAACATATACACCACCAACCAAGCCAACAATAGACTTCAACAAAGGGCTTGTCATCCTAAAACCAAGATGTACAAGAATGAAACATGATCAAATCACAAATATAGGATGGGAACAATAATATATTAATCATAAATTGGATATAAATACATACACCTCCAACTAATGAGGACATGTCCTCAATCTTGCAACATAGTCTCCTCCTCCGAGTGCAAAAAAGGATCTCTAATAACCTAGGCTTGATATCTTATATCAAGACAACTATATTTCTCTTACAATCTCCCCAAAAACAAGCTTGACCTTTTGGAATACATAGTATAAATAGGCCTAGAAGCCTCCCAAAGAGATGAATCTAGATGCTTGGGATAGAAAGAAGTTAGCAAGTTTCTTTAATAATGCATCCACGGCAACTCGCAAAAGTGATCCTCTAATCCAATCTCCTAGGGAACATAACACTCTAGAAGCTCAACCATCATTGTTGGGACAAAATTGTGAATATTGGATGATCCTCGCTAGGAAGATAAAGGCTCGTGGTCAAGATAGAGTGTCATCACTTTGTTGAGAACTAGATCGTAGTGGATATGAATAAAAATGGCTGCAAATAGTGTTAGGAATCAACAAAAAGGTCATCAGTATATAAGTTTATGTCCACTTACTCTAAGGAGGAAATTAGGATAATAAAAACCCATATAGTCATCTTAAACTCTTCTCAATAGTAAATCATTGTGTGTATTTAGGGATAGGCCTTCCTACCTTTCTTTATGCAAATTGTGTTTGCACATTTCCACATAGTTCCTGATACTCTCATATTTTTCTAGAGTCAAAAAACTTCCTCTCTTATTTCCTTTAATTTTCATTAATCCTGATATTTTGTCTAGAATGCTCACTTCATTTGTTCCCATGAGTTGATTTTATTATTTCTTAGACCCATGAATCAACGTGATGTTTCATCCTTGAATGTGGAAGGAATAATTTCATCTTTTGTACATTAGACGTATAGTTGTAACTTTGGCAAAGAGGGTGTTGATGATGTTGGAAATCCACCAACATATAGGGGGTCTCCCCTATGCGAAGTCCCAATTAAACCTCGCAACATTTGGAGTAAAATTGCCATCCGGTATATCGGCCTGGCCACCATAACTTAAGTTTTTCCTTGGATGCAGTAGATAACATAAGAGATTACAAACATAACCTTTGAAATCATCAATAAAGTTGACACTGTGAAACACCGATTACAATGTGTAAAAGGAGATCTTAACGAAAGGGGATACATGATTGAGTATCTGCAAGTAATAGTACTAAACTAAGAGGGAGACGCCAGAGCAAGGAGATCATTATTTATTTAATGAAATACTTCAAATAGACACAATGATCATTAAATAAAATGAAACACATGTTCAATTGGATAAGTACCAAATCCAATGAAGTCATTTAATTTCCTTATTACATATAAACATAACATATACCGCAAACATCTAAAGAATAGTTTTACAACATTCACAATACATGAATGAAAATGTGTTGTGTTAATGAGCTTCTGATATTAAGTGAAATATCCAAGTACATAGTTACAATGATGAGAAAATAGCTCATTAGTGGAACATTAAGTCACTTTTTTCTTCTCCAAGGAATAATTTTCTCTCTTATGGCAAGCTAGAGAAGCCAAAGCTAGCTCTCCAAATCAAAAGCATCAAAAATCCCTTTTCTTGAGCTATGAGGTAGTATTTTTAACAAGAGGGATTACATTTCATATTCCCTTATGAATCTTGAGCTACCCTCATGACACTTGGACTATTAAATGACCTTTGAACTTCTATTTGACTCATTTTTCCATATGTGACTTTTCATATTCCACATGTAACTCTTGGACTTTCACACATTACATTTTGTCACTTTTGATAATTACATAATTACATCTAAAAATGATATGGAAAGACACATGGACACACATAACATTGTGATTACACTAGTACAAGTCACAACCTAACAATGATGACATGGAGCTTCCTAATGATGTGGCAATGCCAAGTTGTTATTCTTATTAACTCATATTTAATCTTCATGAAAGATCTACTTTTCCTTTCATCTTCATCATCCAAAGAGATCTTGGATTATCGGGACCTTTTGAGTCATCATGATGGTTCTTCTTTGTGCTTCTTCTTTGAAAGTGAGTATTTAATTCTTCTCCTTGACATCTTCCTTGGGAATCCCCTTGTCGTGTTGAGAAGGTACATCTACCAAAGAATATCACTCATGACAAGAAAAAGGAAGTATTGAAATCATCTATCCTATCTCTATCTTTCTTGTGGAAGAAGCTACTTGTGAAGGCATGTGAAAGGACTTTGGAAGGAAAGGCTTGATGAAAAGAGTGTAATTGAGCTTAAAAGTGGTTGAGGAGGGCACCACTATTCACTAATAATGGGCCATGCACTATGAGGAAGATCTCTTCAGTGTCCAACATAATGGGAAAGTGTAAGATACAGTAGGATGAGCTCTTTTAATAAAACCACACCATGCACTAGGATCAAGGGAGTAGGAGACAATGAGAGCATAATTGAGCTTCATAGTGACTGAGGGAGGCCCTAATAGTGGAAAAAAAGTGTGCCATGTGCTCAAGGATATTGAGAGAGATTACTTGGGCGCAAGGAACAATCATAAGAGAAAAGGAGGGGCACACTTGTCGCTTAAGAGTGAGATGTGCAATTTGGAAGGGACATAAGGTCTATTTTTCCAAAAGTATGCTCAAAGGGTCATTGTCTTCTAGAAGAGCACTTAGAGGGTCCTTGTTTTCTAGAATTGCACTTAGATGGTCCTTGTTTTCTAGAAGTGCGCTCAGAGGGTCCTTATTTTTAAGAAGTGTGCTCTGAAAGGGATATACATTTACTAGGCATAGTTTTCTTCAAAAATCGATGAATTTTCTCCAAAGATGTGCTCTACACCTAGGAGGGCTCAATGGAAAAGGATATTGCATAGTTTTCTAAGGCATGCAACATAATGGAAGTCACTTTGCCCCAAGAGAGGCTTAATGGTTTGTGAGAGGGAAGAGACCTTGTATGGCACAATTTTAATTTGCAAAGGGTCACTATAAATGATTCATGTGTTATATAAGTTATAATTTCTAAAAAATCAGTGCAGTGAGGCAATGCAAGCAAGAATGGTTAGGTGACTATGATTTGAGGGTCCCGAATGTGCAAACATAAGAGACGACCATGACAAGACTCAGTCCACAAGCCTGGGAAGGTGAGATTTCATTAATAAGTCTCATGAATAGGCACTGCCTATATCCTAGAGAAGGGTTGAAGCTTTCATACTTGCATTGGGTAGTGGGACCAAGAAGAGCTCCAAACTGGCTAATCATGGAACCAATGGAGTAAGATTGGAAAAGCCTTCAAACAAGGCTCAAACATGGATCACACAAATGGAGCCATCAATACAAGCCATGAGAATAAACAGGACTCGTGAGCAATAGTAACATCTTGAAATGATAGTGTTATCATGTGAAGATGTTACACTCATCTGTACGCACTAGAAGAAACTCAGAGTCAGTGATCAACACATACATAGTTTACATTTTCAATTAAAAACACCATGAATACAAAATAAAAAAATTTCATTAGATTCAAGTTAAAAAACTGAACCGTGTGGGTGCACCATTATTGGAAATTAACAACCACATGATTGTTTCTTCAATAGCCATGTAGTTACAAAAAAGTCCAGTTAGCACCTCATGTTGTGAACTTCCTTCAAGAACACCCCAATTCTTAACATGATGGGCTAAAAATTTCGATCCTTGAGCCTAAATAAGTCTTAAAGGAAAGGATATTGTAGCTCTCCTATTATTTATGAGGAAACCAACCACATTGATGAGCCAAAGGAGGAAGGAGTATCCAAAAATTCTATAAATACAAGGTCATGGAGAGCTAAAAACAAAATGAAGTCGTGCATTGTTATCCTGCCATAATTGTTCCCAAGAAATATAACATTCCATCGCGAGGATAATTCCACCATTGAGAGAGTCTTCTATGCTTCTTTGAGATAGAAAGAGCTTGCAAAATATATTGATAAAGGTAAATCCTTGTTGATAGTTTTTGAGCACCATTACTCAAACAATTCTCTTCAAGTGTCTTTGATACTTCTATTGTAATGCTTCCACTACCAACAAGCAATCAAAAGGATCCTTTTCCTACACATTTGTTGATTTTGTTTTATTCATTAAGATTTTTTATGTGTTATCTAGTATAGTTTTAGTTTATATTTGTTAATGCATTGTTTCCTTTACTTTTAATGCTTTTTTAATCCATGTTTTTCCACAAAAAACATCCAATTGTTTGTATGTTATTTGTAGGTAAAACCCAACTCCAAGGAAGGTGTTTTCAGTACTCATAGATAATAAATAGACCAATATAAAATGGAAACTCAATTGGGGAGGTGTGAACCCTGTGGATGCTTTGACTGATGTGCGGTACGCCCATAGGTCTGAAAAATGCATTTGATGCCAATTTCTTTTTTGGTTGTTCAACCATATGATGTGTTGTCATTGTGACAAACACCCTCCAAATTTTTCCTATACTTGGATTTTGGAGCCTACTTTGGATCTTGGGATCATTCATTCCATAGTCACTTCTTGGTCATCTGATTATTTTGAGATCCCTTCTTGGATTGGAAGTGTCAAAGTCACGTTCTCACACATGCTCGGTCTGTAACAAGTGCATGAGTGCATTATTTTATGCAATATTTGAAAAGCATAGCACGTTCCATCAGGATTATGCCTGTGTAATATCCAATCCATGTCAATGGTGACTGCGCATTGACAACGATAGTTTCTCACATTCTAGCTGCGTTTGCACTGCCATTTCAGTGAGTTTTATAAATTGTTGCTTCCATGCACCTTTGTTTTCGTGAGTGTCATTTTCATGTTTCCGGCTAACGCTTTCATTTTTTTCACTCTAATTAGTGTTTTTTACATTTTATATTTTCTCTGGCATGTGTTACCTTCATTGACATTCACATATCGCAAGGGTTGTTCACACTTTACCAATTATTGTATTTTCGCATGTTAGCTGTCACACAACATATGTATGCTCATTATAGTGGTTTCAAGGGGTTATATTTGTGTGAATTAGTTGGTCTAACCATGTAAAAATAATTCACACTCATTCCCAAAGTTTTAAAAATTTTCTCACAAGTGTCGTCACAACCGTTGCAAAGTGTACCTTTAGTGTCGCACTTATCATAAAGTCATCACAAAGTTGTTGCATTGAGAGAACTATATTACTAACGTGTTTTGGATAATGTATGTTGTCATCTCATCAAATTTTTTCAAGTGTCTAACCACATTCAAGTCATATCACTGTTCACATCAATCTCTTCAATCCCACACTTAGCCAATTTTTGAAAATTCCCAACCAACCTAGCCTCATCCGACCTTCCTCAACTATGAATTGTGCAGTTCCAACCCTCAAGTTGCATCCTTGTCCCCTGAAATTATGAAATTTGTAGTTCCACATTCCCATGGTTGTGCATTGTGTAATTCCAGTACTCAAGCCTAGTCTTTGGCTCCCAAAACTGTGCAATCCTACCCTCTAGTCTAGCCTCAATAGTACACTACACAATGCTCAAGCTCAAACCCTAAGCTCTTGAAATGTGCAATTGTGCAATCACATGGGATCCTTTTTCCTCAAAACCTACGCAATAAATTGATCTAATTCCCATCCCCTCAACCTGTCACATTGAGCTTATCCATTTCCCATTCCCTCAGCCTGTCACATCTTTTTTATTATAGGTCAGAAACAATTGTGATGGCTACACTCGAAATTCAGTTATATCTGACCCTGACCTTCTAACTGGTTAGTCTAGGAGTAATTCTAGAACAATTTTAGTTCACTGCATATCCATCCTTCATTCCTTTCTTATAGTTTGTCCTATGTTTTCTAGTTTTGGTTTCACATCATGTTTTGATTTAGCCATTTTCTCTTTTGTCTTCTGGTTTTTCTTCCTTGTTGTTTGCTGTCTTTTCTTTGTTTCGTGAGACCTTACATGAAGATACTTTATTGGCTCAAAAGGGAATGTGGAAAATCAGAAAAGGATTTTGTGACATTGCAACATTTGGCTAACTCTCTTTCCTTCTTCCTTAACTTGGTTACGTATTTTGGTCAATGATGTTTTGACAGAAAATATTATCCTTGTGTCGAACCATCACCTCCATGTCTATTCTGGAATACTCATCCCTACACTCGAATATTTATGTTTCAGTGTTGTAAGGTTGATCCAGTCAAGTAGAGAAGGACAAGGGAAAAATCTAAACAAGCAAAATTAAATCAGAGTTCTCTATATGCATCTCTAAAGGAACAACCTCTCCTACTCCCAATAATTCGGGATCAGTCATTAGGGGAATTTTGAGGTCTAAAATGAGCCTGCTAAGAAAAATGTACAACCAAAATAACCTTTATATGAACCAACAGGATTCAAGATGATGATGTCAACCATGGGGGGTGATTTACCATTTTTGGAGTAAAATACTAAAAAGATTAAAAAATAATAAAATAATAAAACTACTTTTTCAACCCGTATATTCAACTTATCTCCCAAAGGTTTTACTAAAATTTCAAGTGGAAGTACTTATTGGATGCAAAATTTAATTCCTCATCCAAGGAGTACCCATTTTTCATACTTTCGATGGACCTAGCTACACGAAAAATGAGAAATACATGAAAAACCGTGATTGCGATCATGTTTTTCATGTATTTCTAATTGTTTGTGTATTAGGTCCATCAAAAGTATGCAACATGGGTACTCATTGGGTGAGGAATCAATTTTTTCATCCAACAAGTCTTGTGACTAGAAATTTCAGTAAACCCAAAGGGATATAAGTTGAAAATACGAGTTGAAATATAGTTTTTTCTTTTTTCCTTCTAAAATTTGATGATTTAATCTAATATTATTTTATTATTTCCACTATTATTTTATGATTTCCTTAGGAGGCCCATTTTAGATCTCAAAATTCTCCTAATGTTTCCGTCCATAAATAAATAAGTGGCAATGCACAATCCGCTTTAAATAAATAAATAAAGGTGAAAGAAGAGAAAGGCTTCATGCGCAGAGAGGTGAAGGCATTAACTCCACCAGGGTAATGTCCAGGCTCGCTAGCAGTGGAGAAATGTTTGTGTTCCCGAAGTGACTCCATCAGGGTACTATCTAGGCCTGCTAGCAACAAATAAACACCATAGATGAAAAACTATACTCTAAAATCTAAATCTCAAGAACTTCATTACACTATCCTGATTTGGAACATTGTGTGATTGTTAGTATTATGTTTTTGTTTAACCGAGTACAGGAATGAAGGGTGATATGTTTATGCACGAGGTAAGTGGGGAATCCATGGTAATCTAGACGATGAATCAATACAACCTAAAGAACTAGACCCTGCACAAAAGAATTCACTAAGGCAAAGAAGTTGGAGTTCTACCAGTGTGCCACCAAGTGCTTTCGTTGTGAAAAACACCCTCCAAATATTTTCCTATACTTGTATTTTGGAGCCTACTGCGGATCTTATGATCGTTTGTTCCGTAGTAACTTCTTATTTGATTAATTCTTTTGATATCCCTTCTTGGATTGGAAGTGTCACAATCACTTGTTCGCACATGCTCAGCCCGTAAAAAGTGCATGAGTGCATTATTTTATGAAATATTAGACAATCATATCATGTTCCATAAACATTGTTCTTGTGCAATATCTAATCCATTTCGATAGTCAGTGCACACTAACAATGAAAGTTTCTCACATTCTAGCTACGTTTGCACTTCCATTTCAATGAGTTTTGCAAAACATTTCTTCCACGCACCTTTGTTTTCACTAGTGTCATTTTCATGTTTTTCGTGATCACTTCACTTTATTTCACTCCAATTAGTGTAATTTTCATGGTATCTTTGCTCTGCACGTGTTACTTTCATTGTCATTCACATATCACAAGAGTTGTTCGAACTTTACCAATTGCCATATTTTCACTTATTAGTTGTCAGACAATGTATGTATGCATTTTCTAGTGGTTTCAAGGGGTTATCTTTGTTTGAATGAGTTTTTATAACCATGTAAACATCAGTGTCACTCATTCCCAAAATTTTAAGCAATATCACACAAGTGTTGTCATGGTTGTCACAGAGAGTAATGTTAGTGTCGCACTTGTTGTAAAGTTGTCGCATTGAGGGAAATATGTTTTTAACATGTTCTAGATTATCTATGATATTTTTTTGTCAAAGTGTTTCAAGTGTGTGATCATAGTGAAGTCATATCATTTTTCACATCACTCCGTTTGGTCCCACACTTAGCCAATTTTCAAAAATTCCCTAGAAAAGTAACCTCATTCGGCCTTCCTCAATTGCGCATTGTGTAGTAACAATCCTCAAGCTCCATCCTTGTCCCTTCACATTGTGAAATGCATAGATACTTCTTCCTAATATTGTGCACTATGGAGTTACAGTGCTCAAACCGGCCTTTGGCTCCCATAATTATGCAATTCAGCCCTTCATTTTGGCCCTAACTACGCACTATGCAATCTTTGAGATCAAGCTCAAACCCTGAGCTCCTTAACTACATAAGTGTGAAATATCCTAGGTTCCTTTATCCTCTAAAACTATGAAATAATCTAATACAATTCCTATCCCCTTAGTTTGTCACACTGAGCACCCAGATTGTTCATTTTTATTCCTCAGTCCAATCTGAACTGTGCATTGCACAGTCCCAAGGATCAAGCTTCACCCCTGACTGCCTGAGTTTCACAATTGCGCATTTATTGATCCTCTTTCCCATCCTGTCACTTGGTTCCAACTCATTTAGTGGATCAATATGGACCATCTTAGACTAGAGGTTTATCAGACTGATGTCTTCTTGTCATGAGTGGATTTCAGATGCATGTAATCTATCTTGTTATGACAAGATGATGAAGAAGGAGATGGAGAAGGAGGACATGTTAGAATACACATATGGAGCTGAAGAGATAAGATGATCATTAGGTGAGAAGATCAAGGAACATTGGACTATAACAAAACATGAATACCAATATCACATGGAAGACTCCTCATCTTCAAGTCACAGGTAGCATGAAGAAGAAGAACATGTACCATCTTTTCAAGAAGACACAAAGAAAGAAACAGAAAGAAGGATAGCTTGGCATTGTCACATCATCATGCAGACCATTTCATAAGTGTCATGTCATGTCCTATCACTAGTCATCATATTCCACATCATTATTGTGGATTATGTAATTACCTATTCAAAATGTAGGATAAAATGGAAGCCCAAAGGACACATTCAAAATATGAAGACTCATGTAAAGTCGAAAAGTCATATGAAGTCAAACAATCATGAGGGTAGTCAAAGAGTCATAATAAAGGTGAAGGATCACCTCTTGGTTATATATGCACCCTCATTATATGAGAAAAGGACTTTTCATCTTCGCTCGTCCCACAAGGCATTAGAGAGATAGACTAGTTCTTTTCGAGAGAAAGGAGTGTCTCTAATGCTCCACTATTAGAGCTAGTGGTGTTCATTATATAAATGTGTCTTATAAATTTTACTTAATATCAGAAGCCTTATGGAGAGCATGTTCTTCATCTATGGATTATGAATGTTTGTAAGACTATTCTATGAATGTTTTTAATTCATGTTTGCTTTCATCTGTGCTAAATTAGTTGAACTATTTATGTTATTTTGTTACTTTTCATATAGAGAATGTGTTGTAATGGTAGTTATCATTGAAATATCTTTGTGGACTATTCCGCTAGATATTAGATATATCTTTCTAGTTGTAATGGTTGCAATGATTGTCGCATCTTTGTGGACTATTCTGCTAGATTTTGAATGGATTCTTCTTGTTTATGTGTGTCTCTACTATGGAGGTACTATTACCCCTCTATTAGAGGCTCACTTCTCTTCCCCCTCCATGGTAAAATAAATTTGACACACATATAACCAAACACTCACTAGGAACACCCCTTTCTTTTCTAAGGCACATTTTCACTCCTCTCTCTTGTTGACATTAAGAGCCAAGGAAAATCTGTAAGAATCTATGGCAGTTTGGATAATACCCCAGATGGGATTCCTATTCCAAATGGTTTGAGGTCTAATTGGAACATCACATCGAGGAGATCCCCTTGGTTGACGTATTTCCAATACTGTTAATAATTGGTGCTAGAATGAGGGCCAGATGACAAGTTGTTCCCATTGAGTCTATTTTGAAACCTCTTATCTCAAATGGCTCATACTCAAATATTACTCCGGGGGTGCTTCTCTAATTTATACATTTGTTAATTTTAATCCTTGATCAACCTCTCAATCACTTTTATCGGTTAAAGTTTGATGGTGAGGATGGAACATCCATAGCCGAGCACATTTCTGATTTTCTCAAATTTTGTGAATCTTACGAAATCGATGATGAAGATTTTTCTTGTGTTTTTCTCCCTCACCCTTGAAGGTCATGTTAATCAATGGTTCCATAAATTTCCACCGCTTCCCTCCATTTTCCTCATTTCCTCGGGGAGCTTCATCAAGATTTTGATGGGTATAATTATTGAGATATTTGTAAAAGAATCAATCACTTAAGAATGAAGCCTAATGAATCAATTGAGGATTTTTATTATCGATTCCTTCACCTTTTTTATGAATTTCCTGGATCAGGATTTATTGAAACAAAAGTTTGAACACTTGGTTCTTTTCTCTTTGCACGGTGAATCCAGACCACCTGATGTTTCTTCGTCCCGAACTCTTATAAACCAAGAGACACCCCTATTTTTATAGGAGAAATATGTTATTCCTTCTTTTCCTTGTCCTCCTCCTTGTTTATTTCTGACATGGGTGCCTCCTTGATATTATCGTAAAGTTGGGAAATCTGCACATCAAATCCATAATTCATCTTCTCATCCTCCTTCTGATTTTCATGATTCAAATCCAATAGAGGAAATATTAGAATGGCTCATGAAGCCTACAGTGAAAGCAATTTTTTCTATTCCTCGAGATGGTATTAACACTCATGACTCTAGGCTTCAATATGATTTAGATTTATGTCATCCTCTATCATCTACATGTCATGACTCTTTATACCATGATCTACTTGATCATTTTGTTCCATCAACTAGTTTTCTGCACTATCCTAATTTTAAAGTTGTTGGCCCAAATTTCAATCGGGTTCAAGATATTCACATTACATAGGTAGAGGATTAGAAAGGTGAAGGTTCATTCAATATTTCTTCTTTTTTTCAAAATCATCTGTGTAAATATGGTGTCTCCTCATTCTTCACTAATATTGAATCTTTTAACCTTGTTAACAAATCAAATGAAATAAAAAAACTTAGATCTATAGTAATGGGAAACAATCATTCTAATGATGATAATTTTGTTGATGTATGTAATGATGAATTCCAAAGTACAACAGTTGATATTTAAGTTTCTCATGAAAATTTTGATTTGAAATATTTGGATGTAGGATATGTTTCAGCCGAAGAAAATTCTCTTATCAAAACTTCCTCTCAATCCCACTATCCCTGTGCTCTCTTGTTTGCAATGCATGTACATGCGATGAAGATAATCCAGGCTCTTCAATTGCCTCATCGCATGAGTTCAATTCTCAATTTAAACAAGGTAGTGAGGTTTTCCATGATGAAAGAGAAAATAATTAGATCATTGAGTATATTTCTATCTCGTATCATCTCTTTGTTCTGCATGAAGACAACTCTGCAAGCTAGCTTGCTCGTGAAATTTACCCATCTCTAGACTTGCGAACAAAAGAATATTTTTTCTTAAGAAATTTGGTTATTAAATTTGCAAAATTTGATCAAATTAGTGACAAATATGGTTTCCATCCAATTAATAGTGATCTCATCGAAATCAATGAAAGAAACTATCCTCACACCATGCATGATCTAGTTCAATCTTCGCAGTGCAATTTTACAATCCTTGAAATTTATAGGACTTGTGATCTAGGTGGATGTTGGTGGGCACCCACCTATCCCATTTGGACCCCCACAACTGTCTCTTTCAAGTTTTTAGTTTCCTAAATTGTAGCAAAGTGTACTCTTTTTAGCAGTTTTTCAGGTCCTGAACTTCCGGAGCCGTTTTGAGGCCCTAAATGAAGTTTTTTGGGAAATCTGGGAGCAACATGGGTCCATGGACCTATGTTTCTCTTCTCAAAGTTGTAGTGCTCAGATATATCTTTCTAACGAGCTATTGTATGCATCAAACGGAGATCATATGCCAAAGTTACGACCTGGGAAATTGATGTACCAATTTACCCAAACAAGGCCCACAATTTGGTGTTTCATATTCTAGGGTTAGGTATTGGAATGTTAAGGGTTTTCCATTGTTTCTCAACAATAAATAGGCCTCTGAGCCTCATTGTAACATAGTTCATAGGCATGTAGCTGCCACATCTCTTCTCAGAGATAAGCTACCATCGCCCTAGCTGGTTTATTTCCATTTATGTTTGTAAGCATATTTTAGCATTTTACATTAATGAAATGAAGTATTTTTTCCACTGCATATTTGTGTATATGGTTATCTCTGTATCTTGTTGCATTCCTATTTAAATTCAGATCAGTGGTATCAGAGCGCTATGTTTTTTCTCTATTTTTCTTTGCATGTCCCCAATGAGGTCGGGATATAAGGAGTTAGGGCTTGAATTGGTAAAACCTTTGCAAGACCAGCCCCGCAAACCCCGACGGCCTCCCATGGCAAATGAGAAGAAAGACGAGGGGTCAGGAGATCCTATCAAAATCTTGCTCGAAGAAGCCCTCGAGCGGCAAAGGAACACGATGATGGATAGCTTTGCACAAATCCTTCAGTGGCTACCCAGAGGCGATGCATCGACTTCCAACAACTACTTTGGAAATGCCACACCGTTTAAGGTACAAGTTAATTTTGAAATCCCCATCTTTGAGGTCAAATAGATTTAGGTGCCATAGATAAATGGTTAAATTGCTAGAGGGTTACTTTTCTGTTCATTTTCGATTCGAGAAAAGATCTTTTTCGCTCTTCTCAAAGAAGCCCCCCATGTCAAGGACTGGTAGGAAACCTACTGCGAGCATAAGGATGAAAGTACAGGCTCACTATTTTTGGCTGCACCCACTTGGAATTCATTCTGAGATGCCATCAAGGAGCAGTACTACCCTATCAAAATCCATGAGGACAAATACATAAAGTGGACCATGTTGCGACAAGGAAGGGAGCAAGATATGTCGGAGTTCACAAACATTTTTCATACCCTTCGCACACAATTGGGTATCAAATATTTTGAGCTACATTTGGTACTCAAATACTGCAACTGCCTACATAGATACATCTAGGAAGAGATGGAGTTCTTGAACATCTCCTCGCTCAGCACAACATACCGATACACTGTCAAAATTGAGCAAAAGTTCAAACAGAAGAAGCGAGACTTTGGATCTGCAAATCCGAAGGCCAAAGGACAAAGCCAAGGCAGGGTGACCCAAGACAACCCGTCAAAGCCGCAAGAAAAGAACAACACCACGAAGTCAAAGAAGGACACAGGAAAGTGGTGTGAGTTCCACAAGAGTCCCACTCATAACACAAGTGAGTGTCGGACCAAGCAATTGTTGGTGGCTGAGTTGAAGGCTTTAGAATCAGATGCATGTTCCGACCCTAAGTCAAAACCAGACAAGGGGAATGGCAAAGGGAAGCAGATCATTGCTGTGGAGCCTAGTGTCACTGTTGCCACTACCCAGATCCAGAAGAATGAGCCCGAAGACCCAGAGGAGGGGGAGCGTCTTTTCCACTCACAGAAGTGGGTGAAGGGTTCACCGCTACAATTCATTGTCAACAGTGGCAGCCAAAAGAACCTTATTTCAGCAAAGGTCATGAAGTGGTTGGGCCTACTGACTACACCACACCCATAGCCGTATAGTATCGGGTGACTTCATGAAGGACGAGATCTCAAAGTTTGCCAGCAGTTCTGCCTTCCCTATAGCATCAAGCCCTTAACAGATGAGGTATTGTGTGATGTTACACCTCTGGATGTTTGTGATGTATTATTAGGCTAACCATACTTGTGGAGGCGACTTGCTGTGTATGAGTCAAGGCCTCATGCTGCCATTATTTCTTTGTGTAATTCGTTATACAGGATACCATAGGTAGCCCCACCTACCACCACCTCTTTGATCACTGCTAAGAAAGGTAACAAGATCATCTCCCAGACTAGGAAATTCATCTGTTTGGTTTGCTCCCAATGTAGGTGGAAGATCGTCATCACATCCAAGACCCCCGTGAAGGATTCCTTCATGCAGTAGCAGCCGCAAAGGTATACAGTCATGATAGAACACAAGAACAACTTCTCCTCACCCATAGGGGTACCACACAAGCTTCAAGTGGGTAACAAAGTCTGGTTGCATCTGCAAAAAGAATGCCTTACAAGAGCCCATCAAAAGCTTCGACCACGCCGACTTGGTCCTTACACCATTACCAAGGCTGTGGGAAATAATTCCTTGGAGCACAGCATTCCTCCATTCCTTGACATTCACCAAATGTTCAATGTGTACCGCCCTCGAACATGCTTCCCACCATTACCGGACACATCAGAGATTGCAGAACAACTCACCAGAAACCCAGCTCAGCAGAAGCTTCCTCATCTCAGGGAGGAACTCAACACAATGGGCACCATTTCTTCCTGGGGGGGGAATAATCTAGGTGGATGTTGGTGGGGACCCACCTATCCCATTTGGACCCCCACAATTGTCTCTTTCAGTTTTTCAGTTTCCTAAATTGTAGCACAGTGTACTATTTTTAGCAGTTTTTTGGGTCCTGAACTTCTGGAGCCGTTTTGAGGCCCTAAACGACGTTTTTTGGGAAATTTGGGAGCAACATGGGTCCATGGACCGATGTTTCTCTTCCCAAAGATGTAGTGCTTGAATAGATCTTTCTAACGAGCTATTGTACGCTTCAAACGGAGATCGTATGCCAAAGTTACGACCTTGGGCAATTAATGTACCAATTTACCCAAATGGGGCCCACAATTTGGTGTTTCATCTTCTAGGGTTAGGTTTTGGAATGTTAATGGTTTTCCATTGTTTCTCAACAATAAATAGGCCTTTGAGCCTCATTGTAACCAATTTCAAAGGCATGTAGCCACCATATCTCTTCTCAGAGATAAGCTACCATTGCCCTAGCTGGTTTATTTCCATTTATGTTTGTAAACATATTTCAGTATTTTACATTAATGAAATGAAGTATTATTTCCGCTGCATATTTGTGTATATGGTTATCTCTGTATTTCGTTGCGTTCCTGTTTAAATCCAAATCAACTTGCTAGAGATTCAAGGCACTTCAACTTCTGTTGATGGTTATGTCAGAATATTTCAACTCTGGAAAGACCTCGAACTGAGTAAAGTCTCATTTTCTTCGCAAAAGTCTTATTTTCGCATGGTTTAACTCGATGTAAATTCTTTCTTGAAATATATTTGGCATTGTGAAAATTATCTTTTAAAACTTCAAGATTCTATTTCTGATAAGATTCAAGGTGATTCATATTCATGCAAATCTCTTGTATCAAACTTGGGGTTGGAATGTGTATCTCTCATAGAATCATGGAGCTGCAAAGTTGATTACCTTTGGCCAAAGGAGTCATACCTATCACACTCTTTTGAAAACAATAAGCTCTTGATCCTTCTTGTGAATATTCTGATGCTAATATTTTACTCATCACACCCGAAATCCTATTGAGTCTCAGTAAATGCATGGATTATTTGAAGAAACAAATTCTTCCTCACTATTTTACCTTGACGGTTTCATGTGTTTATTATAGTAGCATTAATTTTTACATTTTTCAACGATTATGATGCTAGTGCGGTGTGTAACCAATCACAATAAAATGATTTGTTACACTCGTCATGTGAGGAAGATGATTCTATTATGCAAAGCATTTATAGGACTGTTCAAATTGACTTATCTTTGGTAATTCCAAACTGGGAATCTAATTCTTTAATCATCCCATTTGATCGTGATTCTATTTATGATAATTATCATTCAAATTACCATTTTCTCATAAACACATCCAATGATAGGCATTTTACATCCTTTATTTTTTATGATTTAACATGTCACTATCCAAGTAATTGTCAAGTGGTTGAGGCACTTCCACACTCGCAGATGGTTATGTCAAGTCTTCATTCCAGTGATTGCCAGAACTCATTTTTTGGACCATCCGCATGCTCAAAAACACATCTTAGGTACACCTTCTCATATTCTTTAATTCATATCATTCAGTCAATCACAAATTATGTATATAATTTAGAAAATATGCTTTCACTTGTGGTATTAGCTGTATATATTGCAGGTACATCACAAACAATCTTCTTTGACCAACACTCTCATAGGTGGATAACAGATAAGGTATCATTCACCACTTAGCATGATAGGACTCCTATTAACCTTTTCATATCTTGACATCATTCATCCAAAGTGCACCATAGGGTCCATCATCGTGACCATGTTTATCAACACCTTTCCTTACATATGATAAACATCCATGATGGTCAATAGAGCCCTCCCACTCATGGCTCGCTTCATGTTTGTAGAACCCTATTCACTATCAGGAGCCATGACCACCTGGTCAGGCCTGAGAATCATTCCACTTATATGCATTGAATATCATCCTCATTCTACTACACTCACCGCCGACACACCCCATTTACCGGGCCATCCTTAGTACTTTACGGCAGATCAAGACAAATGCACCACCGCATCCTACATTTGGCCTATCATCCAAACATATTCCATATCCCATCTATATCACTTCATCTACCTCACCAATCCAACATGGAGACCAACCAATGGGGCCCCCGACCTTATTAAGAACACCACACCTCCATACAAGTCACCATTATTATGGGGCACCTATCTTCATGTTTGTACATCCAAATCACCTTCATATTCTTTTGGAAAGTGTACAAATATTTTTTTAGGAAAAAGACTCCCACCCATATTTTTCATGTCTTTTACCCGGCGGCCGTTTCTAGTCACCCTTTGTTAGAGCTCGCACATCACCCACAATCATTTACCATCTTAATGCTAGTCAGAACATACTCACACCCACCTTGGAAATCCTACTCACTCTAGGGCCATCCCTATCAACAAACATGTTTTGACTGTCACCATTTTGCAGAAAAGCTCTGACCTTGGGCCAACTTTCCATATCCACTCATATCACCAACTCTTATTATCATGCCTTCTCTAACCCACACTATTACAGTTTGTTTACACCTTATATTGATTCCCCGACACAACATATTAGGTGGTTGACGCTCCTTTCCTTTCAACTTCAACACTCATATTCCATGATAGAGGTAGTACCTTGGGTACTCATCCCTTGAATGAATATCCTTAGATGTCACAATGGGAATCAAGATGGTACCTTAATTGATGACCATTGTAGTTCTTTCATTTAGTCAAAGACCCTCGCATCACTAAGCACCTCATTCAACAGTGCTCACATCAAGATATGGGGCAGGTACCGAAAGTTGAAGATCCATGCATTCCTTAGCACCTCATTTATAAGTGCTTCAACTTTGATATGCATGGGGGAACAAAATTCAACCTATTTTTCCAAGAATTTCCCTTGAGGGCGTCAGTGGTTATCATCATCAACCATCAACACGTCAACCACCATAATGTTGACTGTGCATGACCATTCCCTATATGATTGTAATAATTCAATACTATTCATCATAATGAGAATTGGACATGCCCACCTCGTATAGACATTTTTACTCTTTAAGTTTTCTTTAGAGCATGGTTATCCTTTAGACTCAGTTAAGGGTTTTCTCTACTCATCTCCATAACAAGTTAGCCTCTCTCTCGAAAATCTGATCAGATTCTCTTTCAAAACAGAAAACATGATGTATTTTTGCTACATGTTTTCTCCTAACCTCATACATCAAGGGTCAACTATTAACACCCAAAAACATTACACAAGTTCGGACAATATAGAAGACTCTAAAAGAAATTTTATCAGAATGCACAAGTGGAGATTTTACATTTGAATACATCATAAAGTTTAAAAATTTTAATTTCTCTTAAGGTCCAAAGTTTATAAGGATAAAAAATTGAGGACACTACAATTATTTCTTTGATAGTCATTCATGCAGAATATCCTTTGAAACTCATGGGGTTGAAGAAATGGATGACTCAGTGAATCTGGGACCACTTTACACACTTGGAGTCGATTCCCTAACATGATCTCAATCTAGGATAGTCAAATTCAAGTCACCCTGAAGATATGCATCCCTCAATGGAGTCATCTTGTCCTACTCATGTGTCAGTATCATGCATGAACCAAGAGAGGGAAGAAGGATTAAAAAAAATTATATATAAACAGGCCATGGGAGAACCAAAATATGAGACATTGTTATGTTGGCCAAATTGTTATCAAAGAAAACCACCATTCCATTGTTGAAGCCAAATAAAGTAAGAGAACTAACATGTTGGCCATGTTTCTTCTAAGAAATCCATCATCTTAGTGAGAGAAGAGGAATCCACCATTCGAGAGTCTTCATACTTCTTTGAGGAAAATAACCCCCCTTGATGAGCATTTTTGAGCACCATAGCTCAAATAATTCTCTTCAAGTGTCTAAGATTCATCTATTGTATTCAACCTCTACTACCTGTAGTAAATAAAGGGAGTTTTTTCCATTATTTTATTGACTTGTTTGCTCCATTGAGCATTGTTTTTGTATTTACCTCTTTGTTTTAGTTTACGTTTATGTATGCATTGTTTCCACTATTTAGATTTTTTTCTTTATCCCATTCTATCCACTAACAACACTAGCTCTATTTGTGATCCTTTGTAGGGAACAATAAACTATTAAGGAGGTGTCTTTTGGTACACCATTGCCACAAAAATACTACCACACAAAGGACACATTCATAATATGAAGATTCATGTAAATTCGAAAAGTCATAGGAATTCAAACAGTCATGAAGTTTGTCAAAGAATCACGATGAAGTTGAAGCATCACCTCTTGGTTATATATACACCCTTATTGTATGAGCAAAGAAAGTTTTACCTTGGCTCCTACCCCAATCCATTATAGAGATAGACTAGTTCTTTTGGGGAGCAAGGAGTGGCTCCAACACTCAATTATTGGAGTTAGTGGTGTTCATTGTAAAAATGTGTCTTGGAACTTTTACTTAATATTATAATCCTTATGGGGAACACATCATTCATGCATGGATTATGAATATTTATAAGACTATTATGTGAATGTTTGTAATATGTGTTTGCTTTCATCTGTGCTAAAGTAGTTGAACTATTTCAGTTATTTTGGTACTTATCATATTTAGAATGTGTTGTAGTGGTAATTATCGATGTCGTATATTCGTGGACTATTCTATTGGATATTAGATAGATCTTTCTATTTGTAATGGTTGAAATGGCCATCGCATCTTTGTGGACTATTCCACTAGATGTTGAACATATTCTTCTTCTTCATGTGTGTCTCTATTAGGGTGTTACTATTACCTCTATTTTAGAGGATTACTTCTCTCCCCCCTCTGTGGTAAAAGAACTTTGACACACGTATGGCCAAACACTCACCAAGCATACCCGCTTTCTTTTCGAAGGTAGATTTTCACTCCTCTCTCTTGCTGACAATTAGAGCCAAGGAAAATCTATAAGAATATATGGTAGTTGGGCTGATATCTCGAATCTGGTCCCAATTCCAAATGGCTTGAGGTATAATTTGGACTTCACATCAGGGATACCCCCTTGGTTGACATATTTCCAGCACCGTCAACATGTTGCAACATGTTTTTTATGACTTTTTTGACAACTTCTACCTCGTCGTTAGACTGGCGATAGTATGGAGAAGATAACACATGTGAAAAACCAAGGATTTGGGATATTTCTTGAAATATATCATTCTCAAAGTGTCTTCCATGATACGAGGCCAACTCCTTTGGAAAACAAAACTGTGCAATGACATGGTTGAAGAAAAATCACACAATGATATCAATGGTGTTATTATACATAGGCATGGCTTCTTCCCATTTGGTAAAGTAGTCGACTAGGACCAAAACGTATTTATGCCTACCTTGAGACTCTGGGTTGCAGGTTATAAAGGTTATGCCCAATTTGTAAAACGCACCTGCAACAATGACTAGGTGAAGGGGATTTAGTGGAGCTCGTGCTTTGTGAGCATATTGCTAGCAACATTCACAAAATTTGACTGCTTGAACATAGTCATGAAAGAAAATAGGCCAAAAATAACCAACATTGAGGATTTTTTGGGTAGTGGCCATCCCTGATATGTGTTCATCGCAGGCTCCATTGTGGCAGTCATTTAAGACCTATTGAGCTTCCTCAATGGTAAGGCATCATTGAAGAATGGTATCAATGCCACATAGGTAGAGAAAGTCCCCCATAAAGAGGTAATAATGGGCTTGGTGGTGAATATGTCTACAATCATCATGAGTGAGGTTAGTGTTGAACTTCTGAGTTCGAAGAAAGAGGAGGATATCACCATACCAGGGGTCATCCATAGATATGACGAATAAGTGTTTGTCTGGGAAATAATCATTAATAGGAGACCCTTGGGATTCTATGGGGAGATCCATGATGAACTGCACAAGAATAAGAGATTTCTTACTTTTAGGGGAGGAAAATCATATGTCAAATTATTGCATACTAATTACCCATCGAGCATATTTATGGTTCATAATGCATCAAGTGAGAAATTTTGTCATGGGGTTAATGCTAGCAATTATGGTGGTGATTCGCAAGATGATGTAGTGTCGAATCTTTTATACTGAGTGTATGAGGTATAGGGAAGTTTTCCTACCACCTCATACTTTAAAGTTGGCATAGAGAGGTTTTTTCTTATGTAATAAATGACATGTTCCTTATTATCATTTCCTTCTTGGACTAATACCCCCACGATGGGTACATATAATGATGATAAGTAGAGGATATAGTCCTTGGTATGGTCATGGGGATTAATAATAGGTACCTATGATAGTGTATCTTTCAAGGCCTCAAATGATTTTTTAGCTTCTTTATCTTAGTGGAAGGGAGTTTCCTAACAAAGAAGGTGTTATCACTCAAGTTGTCCTTAAGCTCCGGAAAAGGATACGGCCGAGGTAACCACAGACCAACTTTGGATTGCAAGTTCTAGCCAACCTGCAATCAGAGAGGGCTCTCTCTTTTAGATTTAGCTTTGTTGAAAAGGATTTTACGCTAGGTTTTGAGTTCAAGGGGTTTTTGTTTGTTTTTGGTGGGAAAATTGATGTTTTCAGACAGAGAGGCAAGGCATATTCTGGTAGTTTCAAACCATTGGGCGTGGAGGCGAGGAGGAGAACTGCTGGTGCATTTCTTCGGTCACAAGAGAGAGAAAATGGAGCAAGATAGCTGAGCATGAAACAATATTTCAAGTTTAAATGATGGGAAGAATGCTAAGTAATGAGAGGCAGTTAAGAATCTCTTAATCAGCTTAACAGTTGGAGGTAACAGAGCTCTACCTAGGGGCAGTGAAGAATCCCTAGATAATTGGCCAACACAAATGAATCGGGGTAAACATGAGCCAGGAGGAATTCATATTCATAACCAATTCAATCAGAGGAAAACATAAAGAAATAGCATAAATTGAGCACAGAGTGTATTTAAACAAATTCTAAGCTATTCTTTATTTCTGCTATTTAGATAGTGGTAAACATTAAACAGAGGTAAGATGCACTTATTGCTTCAGGCTGCAACACAAGAATTCCATCTTCATATCTCCAAAAACATTCATTTATAACAGTCAGTTTGCTCTCCAAGCTTTTGGCAATCTTTTATTATAGAAAAAACTCATGTATACAATGCGAGTGTCCAGTGAAAATTCTCAATCAACTAACCCTTGTAACAATGTAGAGGGCGGTATATATAGGGAAAAACTCTCTATAAATGCTTTTATTACAACTTGACCTAAACAGGTCTGAAAGAAAGATGATTACTTAACCTAATCCTATCCAGAAATAAATGCAAAAAATATCTCGGGTCGCGCTCAGGGCCGCCATATCAAAACTGAGTAAATGATGTTGTCCTTGGTGGCTTGCTGCACTGTTTTCTGAAATAAATGTGTATGGGTTTCTGCATCTCTGCTGTCTGCCTGCATTTAAAGCTTTAATTGTGATTTGAGGGCAAGGATGGGCTTATGCTTCCTGATTTTACTTTCTGGGGGGCTCATCAATGTTCAGGTGCTTCGAGCCCCTAAAAAAATCTTCGGCTGATACTCTTTGGCTCTTCATCTTCCTCTGATACTCTTTGGCAATAAACCGATGCTTTTCTAACGTGCTGGTGGGTCTAATCACAAATTAATGGCCGTTGTTCGGCCTTTGTTTCCTTCAAAACGGTTTTCTGCTCCTCTTGGCAAGCTTCGCTAAGAAAAATGGTTCATTCGACGCCTTTCGGGCTTCCTGGGGGCTACAGAATGAAAAGATTCCCTGAAGATTCCCCATTCTGGCCCAAAAAATCTAGCGATGAGCGATCGCTCATCAAAAACTGCCTCAGAAACTGATTCCGGGGCTCCGAAGTGCGATTTTTGCTCCTTCGCGCCAAAAAGTGATGATGACGTCAGCATGATGTCAACATGATGTGATGTTGTATGGCAGGTGACGTCAGCGATGATGTCAGCATGATGACGTGGTGGGATGACGTCAGCGGGTGACGTCATCATGTACGGACGGTAACGTGGCATGTACAGTGGCAGGAGGCCACGTGGCTGGTGACTCGGTGGTACGGTGGTAGGGGGCCACGCAGGCGGACGACATGTCGCGGTGACTGGGCCGGGGGGGTGATGCAGGTGGGTGACGCAGGGCTTACGTCACAGGGGAGGGCGGTAAGCGGTTTTGGGCGCACCGTCTTAGCGCCTGGGCGGTTTTGGGGGGAGCGGCTCTACCACACCCCAGAGCCTGACGCGTGGCAGGAGTACGGCGGTAATACCGCCCATCTCCCGGATGCTAAGCTTCGGGCGGTTCGGGGATGGGAGGGCCCGTCAGCCGTAGATCTGTGGGGCAGATGATCCAACGGCTGGTGGTGATGGCGAGTCGGCGGGAGTATACGGGCGGGGAATATGCGCTAAATATTCCAATTTTAATAACGCGCGCAGGTGGGGTTTGAAACTTAGGTTTAGTGGGTTTTGGGGGTTAATACGAGCACGGGTTAATGTATTTATAGTTAGGACTTAGGAAAAAGGGGTAGAACATGGGTTTTTGTGCACGGGTTTAGAAATTTATGCCCGAAACTTAGGATAAGGGGGCAAAAAGTGGGTTTTTGAGGGCTAGGGAAGAGGTTATTAATCTGGCCAGGTGTCAGATTAATCCCTGCTTAGACACGGATGGGCTAAAAGCAGCCCGAGATGGACTGTTCTTTCCCTAACTTAGAAAGAATATGGCTATATTGCCAGGGAGGGGATATTTACATAGGGGAATTTTATATACAAAGTTTTAATAGGGGAATGGGAAAACTGATAGGGAGTTATATACTACTGTTAGTAGTTAATATGAAGATGATAAGTAGGTGCCAAGGTCAGGGACCTTAGGCTAATTTTGGGGAAAAGAGTTTGAAAAGAAATGAAATCCTTGAGTGAAGCAGATCTTCACCAAGGCAACTGATATGGATGATGATGGAACTAAGAGGAATACATCAGATCTTGACCTCTTTGGGAAATTAGTAAGTGACTTGGGGAATTAGAAGAAGGGGGAGTTAGTTATATCCACCTTTGAGCTCCTTTGCATGAAAACTGCCTGCACTGTGATCTGTAAAGATAAAGCACTTTGTAACACAAAATTGATCATAAATTATTATTCTGCAACCACACAGCTACCTACCCAGCCTACTCTCCTAACATTTTTTCTTCTTTTGAATTGGGTGCACTTAGACTTGCAAACCCAGATTTACAATTTTTCTTTTGAATTTTTCCTATCTAAATCTACACTTATTTCTGCCAGGGCCCAGATTAAACAGTTGGGTCCCTTTGATTCTCTACCTATCTACAGATCTACCAAGATTAAAATGTTTGGACAGATATCATTCTCTATATTCTAAAACGGGAAATTGAAACCTAGGGAGACCAAGATTAAACTGTTTGGACCTCCCTTAAATGAAAACTCTTCAAAAACTGGAACTACTCATCAAAAATTGGAATACAACAGTGCATTTGGACTAAGCATACTTCATGGTAGCTCGTGGAAATATGGAACACTGCAGCCTGCAAAGTATGACATTTTTGGCATGTAAAAATGTCAATCATGAAAAATGATACCCTGTTGCAACAGGAGGCTAACAGTGGCTCCACTTGGGGATGGCTTTTCCTTGTGAAAAGTCAAGAACAGTAGGTCAGACTGCCTTGATTCTCTATTTGTTGCTATAGATTGGAAACACTTCTTTGTTCTGGCTGCTGAAAATATAAACTTTGAACTATGAACAACCTCCTCCTCAACTGAATTACTGTGAACTGTACAGCATCGCCTGCTTTCTTCTGCGTGCTTGATAATTATGTACAATGCTGCTGGAACATGCCTTTGATTGCGGATAGTTCTTTTCTACCATGAATTGCTTGTAATGTGACAGTTTTCCTTTTGCTGTTTTGTGCCTTGGTGCAAAGACAAAGTTTTCAGAACTGGGGCACTTGCATCAGTTACGTCTTCACAGAATTTACTGTTGTTCTTTAAACAATCGGCTTGCTTATAAAAATGAAAACAAAGTGCTGATATATACAACTAAGACTGTACAAAGATATATACAAAACTGCATTGTGTCCCTTTAAAAGGGGTCATGGTAATGCTTCAGCATACGGCCATTGATAGGGCCTTCTTCAGCAGAACAATCCTCCACAGATCTGAGAAAATAAGTGTTATTTCCCTGAACAGCAGAAATAACCAATGGACCTCTCCATAGAAAATCAACTTGGCATGTTTGCCCTTGTCTTCCCTTCTTGAGTCCCATCTTAGAACTTTGTCACCAACATTGAAATCCTCAGCCTTAGCTCTCTTATCAAACATCTTTTTGAGCTTTTCTTGCACAATTTGAGCTCTGTCATAAACTTGTTCTCTGGTTTGCTGCAGATGGGTGGTCTGATTGATTCTTCTTTGAATGTCATTCAGTTCAGCCTGAATCTCTTGTAACAGCTTGATAGTAGGAATGCCCAGGGATGAAGGAAATCTGGCCTCCATGCCATATACTAGCTCATAAGGGCTCATCCCAATTGATATTTTGCTTGAAAGTCTGTCTGCCCATAGGGCATTTACCAGTTTTTTGTGTCAGTTCTTCTTGTTTTCTTCCAACACTTTCTTTATGATGTTGATGAGGCTTTTGTTAGATGATTCGGCCAAGCCATTACCTTGAGGGTAATAGGCTGTGGAGTGGCCCAAGGTAATATGAAATCTGTGGCAAAAATTGATCATCTTTTTGGACTTAAGGGCAGCGGCATTGTCAGTGATGATTTTCTCAGGGCAGCCAAATCTACAAAGGATGTTGCACTCAAGGAATTGGATAATGATGGTGTCATTGGCTTGTCTACAGGGAATGGCTTCAACCCACTTAGTGAAATAGTCGGTAGCTGTTAGGATCCATTTGTGCTGGCCTGAGGAAGAGGGATGGATTTCTCCAATGAGGTCAAGACCCCATTGTTGAAAAGGTTGTTTGGTTGAGATGGGTTTAAGGGGCAGGGGTAACAGCTTTCTCTTGCCCTCAAAAATTTGGCATTTTTGACATGACATGGCAAACTTCTTTACATTTGCAAAAAGAGAGGGCCAATAAAAACCAGCGCTTAAAATTTTATCAGCAGTGGACTTCCAATATAGATGTCCTCCACAGTCATCTGCATGGAATTCTTTCATGACATTGTTAGTTTCATTCATGGTTAAAAAATTTAGCAATATACCTTCATGATTTCTCCAAAATAATGCACCATCTATAACACAAAACTTTAAAGCCTTCATTTTCAAAAACCTTTTCTTGGTTCTGGACAATCCTGGGGGAGCACACAGGTTTAACAATAAAAAGCATATATTAGCGTACCATGGGGATTGTAAAAAGATTTCACTGATCTGTGGAGTCGCCAGCTCCGGTTCATTGTCCAGCTGGTTAATCTCTAAGGCTTGAAAATTTGTTTCAGACATCAGTTTAGCTAAACCTTGTCCCTTTATCAGCTTGGTTGGTTTTATTTCTATGTCATATTCAAGGATGTTTGCCATCCACTTGCCTCTTTTGCCTTCTAATCCTTCTTGAGTCAATATGTCCTTTACAGCAGCATGTGGGACATAGGCAATCACGTGTGAATATAAAATGTACACTCTGAAATCCTTGATGGCCTTAACAAGTGCGTAGGCCTACTTTTCCATTATTGGGTACTTCAAAGGGGCGTCTCTTAGAGCTCGGCTGAAAAAAGAAATTGGCTTTTCAGCTCCCTGTTCATCCTTTTGCAAAAGGACAGTGGCTATAGTGTGATCAGATGCAAACGAAAATATGATAAAATCTTTGTCAAACTGTGGGCTAGTTAGGACAGGGGTTTGTGTTAAGGCTGATTTGATACTCTCAAATGCTTGCTTGGTTTCAAGAGACCATTTTACCTTGGCATCCTTCTTTAACATGTTGCTTAACAATCGTATCAGCTCAGCTAGATTTGGAATAAATCTCCTCAAGAAGTTGATTTTCCCAAGGAATGCTTGTAGCTCTTTAATGTTTCTTGGAAATGGGATTTGGAGGATGGCTTGTATTCTTTCGGGATCAATTCTGATCCCATCCTTTGATATGATGTGGCCAAGTAATTTGCCTTCTTCGAGGCCAAACAGAGACTTCTTGGGGTTCAAGGAAATGTCATATTTCCTACATGTCATGAAAATTTGCCTAAGATGCTTGAGGTGTTCTTCATCAGATTTGGAAAATGGGGTTAAGTCATCAAGGTAGACAACTAGGAAGTCATGTATTTCTTTGGCGAAAGAAATATCCATTGCACGTTGAAAGGTAGCACCAGCGTTTTTAAGACCAAATGGCATCTTTACATACTTGAATGTTCCCCAGGGTGTAGTAAAAGCTGTTTTGTCTTGGTCGTTCAGGTGAACAAGTATTTGGTTAAAACCTGAAAAACCATCTAGCAAAGAGATTCTAGATGATCCCACTACTCTTTGCAAGATGTGGTCCATTTTAGGCAAAGGGTAATGATCTTTTAGGGAGACTTGATTTAAATTTCTGAGATCTACACAAAGTCTGATTTCTCCTGTCTTTTTTCTGGTAGGAACAAGATTAGACACCCATTCATAAAATCTGATGGGTGCTATGATGCCTGCTTCAAACATCCTCTTTACTTCCTTCTCAATCGGGGGAAGAAGCATAGTGTTAATTCTTCTAAGTTTCTGCTTGAAGGGTTTCTAGTTTGGTTTTAAAGGAATGGTGTGTTGGATCACCGAGGTGTCATAGGATTTTAGATCCTCATAGCTCCAAGCAAATACATCTTGGAACTCTTTGAATAAGTCAATGTACTTGGGCTTTTGATCAGGTGGAAAATTTTTGGACAGTTTGATCATTTTTGGCTTTTCTGCTGTCCCAATTTTATGTTCCTCTATATCAGTGTTTATAGGCTGCAATTTTGGCTTTCTTGGCACGTCATTAGCATCAAACATGTCTTCTAATGGGGTTAGGCTAGCAGGCAGAAAGTTATCCTTTAATTCAATGATGTCTGCCTCTGTTTTGGCTATATCCTCCAAGTGTATTTGTTTCAGCTATTCTATGTTTTCTTTGTCAAAAATAGTTGGTTTCAGGATTTGTCTGGCTGTTGCAGCGGTTACAGTTTTCTGATTTTCATTTGTTTGTTGTTCTGGATCTGATATAGCATCCATGTCGATGTTAATATTCGAAAACGCATGCTCAAGGGTGAGGAAGTTATTAATCTGGGCATCATTTTCGAATACTTGCCAATCTTTAACGTTATTTGGGACAGCGGGCCTATGTTTTATTTCAGCTATAAAGTGATGGTTTGGGTCAAAAGGAAGCTTGCATGTACTAGCAAAGGTGGCTAGGCTGTGTGCATGAATGTTGTGATTTCTAGAAATCTTGTCAAGCTTGAATTCAGTGAATGCCTGGAGTATATTAGTAGCAGCAGTCCTATAGGCTCTCATTCTGTTGTCATTGGTTACAAAATTGCCTTTCATCTGTTGTATGATTAAATCAGAGTCTCCTAAAATATACACTTTTGCAGCTCCTAGAGCTTTGAGGAGTTTAAGACCTAAAAGCAGAGCCTCATACTCTGCCATGTTATTTGTGCATTTGAAGTTCAGTCTGTAGGCATGGCCTTTTGCATGGTTGTTATATGTGTTGTGAATCCATACACCTGCCCCTGCTCCTAACTTGTTGACAGAGCCATCAAACTCTAAATACCATGTGATTTCTTGCTTATGGTCAGTATCCAGAGATTGAGCTGTTTTAGGATTGGGCAGATTTAAAATTTCTGTTTGGGGAACTTCTTTTGGTAGGCTGGTTGCATCAACTGCTGTGACAGTTTCGTCAGTGTGTGCAACTGATTCTTCGTTGATGTGTGCTTGTTGCTCTAGAGTAAAGGGCTCATTATCAATTGGAGAATTTGTATCATCATTAAACAAAATAAAGGAATCCATATCAGAGTGGATTGAGTAAATGGGAAACTTTTCAGGCTTGCTCTCACTACTCACCACATATTTCATGAGCGTTTCTCTATACAGTCTCTTTGGTTGCCCAAAGACTGAAATGGTGGCATAGGAAAGGTCTAATTGAAGGGATCCTTGGAGCTTTGCTCCCCATGATCTTGACAGGAGCATACCATACTTTGGTGGAATGTCAGCAACCACTACATCCATGAGGATGGTCTTGTTGGGATATTGGACTAAGGAGACACACAAGGCTTTGATGAGGCCTAGACATTTCACTTGACTTGAGTCAAATGAGTATAAATCTTTGTAAGGTCTTGTAACATCAAGATTCAGTTTTTCCATAACTGCTTTGGGCATAAGATTGTGCGATGCCCTTGATTCAAACATAGCGTTGTGCAAAACATTGTCATGTATATGCAAACTGACATAAAATGGTGGGACATGTCCATATGTTGATTTTCCATTAACTTCTGGGCCAAATAGCAGCTCTGGGGTGTCGTATAAAACATTTACATCATCCTTAACCTCTGGCATTTGAAGTGATCTTTGAATTTGCTGCCTATATACATCGTGTTTGGCAAGTTCTGAGAGGGGAATGGATATTTTCAACTTAGCTATTTCTGTTTCTAAATTAAATGGCTTTTCCAGTGGAGTCTTGGTGTTGATAATGGCAGTTTTTTCTGTTTCATTTGAATTGTCTGCGTTTTGCTCTTGTTTATCAGCGTTATGGGAAGTTTTTGCTTACGGTTTTTCAACTTCAGGAAAGTTTTTTGGGACCCTGTTTGAGCTTTCTTTCGAGGAAGAAGGTGGCAAAGGCTGATCTTTGGAAGGCTGTATTTCTGTTATGTCTTCTACAGTCACTTGATGCGGGTTTGGAATAGGTATATCAGCTGGTTCTGTTATGACAGCCTTGCCTTTGATCTTGTTGGGTTGTTTGCTATCCTTCGTTTTACTAGGTTCGGAAATGTCAATGGTCCTAGTTCTCAGCTTATATTGTTTTTTTACTTCATACACAGCGGTGTCATAACCTTGTTTAAAATCAAAAGACTCGCCAGACCTAGTCTGAAACTGATTGTAATCAGGCTCATTTTGGTCTTCTTGGGACAGGACAGTTTGGTGCTCACCCTTTAGATCCATTAAGTTCATGTGAGTGTCCTCTATGGGTTCACTAGAAGTAGATCCTTCAACATAATTATCTTGGAAAGGGGGTCTTATATCATGGTCTTGGTTAGGCCTACCAGCATTTATGTTCTGCGTTTTTCTAAAATTTGGGTTCCTTATGGTATTAGACTGTTTTCCTTCCCATGATGCTTTTCTCTCAACATTTTCTACTCTTTCTCCCAGCCTTTGCAGGCCACTGATGTTAGCATCAAGCTTTTGATCAAAAGCTGAGGGTTCTTCCTTAAAGGTGGTTCTTCTTTCCATTCTAGCTCTGTTTCTTTTGGCAATTAAATTGGCTTCTACGCTAACAGCAACATTTTGCATGTCCGCAAGGGTTTGAGGAGCTCTTTCTTTTAACTGGTATGCCATATCCGGGTCGAATCCATCGGGAAATTTGTACAAGGCAAGGTCAGGTGGAGGCCTTAGGTTCTGTGGTATTGCGTTATATACATTATTGAATCTTGCACAATACTCCAAAACAGTCTCTTGAGGACCTCGTTTGATCATATCATATTCAGCTAGTATGTGAAAGGGGTCTTTCTTTTTCTCCCATCTATTGGTAAAGGATTGGTAAAGCTCATCTGGGGTAGTTATGGAATTTGCAGCAAGTGATCTGAACCAAGTTCTTACATCACCTGTTAAACTCTGAACAAAAATTCTCATTCTTACACTATGATCATCTATTTCGTAGTTTTCAAAATAGTCTTGCATCTTTTTGGTGTGCTAAAGGGCTGTGAAAGGACCAGTGCTGTCAAAATATGTGATTTTAGATTGGTACTCTTGAGGTAAAGCCCCAGCATTAGCAGGTAATTGCAGGGGTGCATATCTATTAGCCATATTGGCAGGTATAAGTGGAACAACGGGGATAAGTGGAACAACTGGAGTAACGGGGATCACAGGAGTAACTGGAACGCTGGAAACAACAGTAGTGTTAGTATGTACAGTGAATGAAGGTGTGGAAGGAGTACTACGAGATGTAGATGATGAACTAAAGGAAATAGGGGTTGACCGGAACAAAACCTTGACAGGAGTCGGAATACTGCTAGGGTAAGCTGTTTCAGGGCTCAAATCTGCAAAATTTTCCTGTCTTTCTTGCTTCCTAAGGATTTTCGAGATTATGTTAGGGTTTTCAAAAATAGCTGGAGGGTTGGGATCTGGATTTGATCTGGTATGTCGTGGATTTTTCTTGGGAGCCAGCTTCTGAATTGTTTTTTGGGTATTTTTCCTGGGAATGTTTTTTAACCAAAAAGGGACTAATTAAAATGTGGGACAGCTTGTTTGTAACTTAAAACTAGCATGAAGATTGACTAAAGCAGCATTTATTTACTCCTGCTAATGCAAAGCAAAAAACAGTTTCAAAGGCTTCCTGGCTGACATTCAGGCTTCATCTGTAGTTTTAAGAGATAAACAACAGTTTGAAAGTTTGATTTATGGTCTCAGCGGAGCTTTCTTACCTTCTTCGTGTAACTATCTGAGGAAGGTCCCCAGTGGAGTCGCCATTATGTTATCACTCAAGTTGTCCTTAAGCTCCGGAAAAGGATACGGCCGAGGTAACCACAGACCAACTTTGGAATGCAAGTTCTAGCCAACCTGCAATCAAAGAGGGCTCTCTCTTTTAGATTTAGCTTTGTTGAAAAGGATTTTAGGCTAGGTTTTTAGTTCAAGGGGTTTTTGTTGGTTTTTGGTGGGAAAATTGATGTTTTCAGACAAAGAGGCAAGGCATATTCTGGTAGTTTCAAACCATTGGGCGTGGAGTCAAGGAGGAGAACTGTTGGTGCATTTCTTCGGTCACAAGAGAGGAAAATGGAGCAAGATAGTTGAGCATGAAACAATATTTCAGGTTTAAATGATGGGAAGAATGCTAAGTAATGAGAGGCAGTTAAGAATCTCTCAAACAACTTAACAGATGGAGGTAACAGAGCTCTACCTAGGGGCAGTGAAGAATCCCTAGATAATTGGCCAACACAAATGAATCGGGGTAAACATGAGCCAGGAGGAATTCATATTCATAACCAATTCAATCAGAGGAAAACATAAAGAAATAGCAGAAACTGAGCATAGAGTGTATTTAAACAAATTCTAAGCTATTATTTCTTTCTGCTATTTAGATAGTGGTAAACATTAAACAAAGGTAAGATGCACTTATTGCTTCAGGCTGCAGCACAAGAATTCCATCTTCATATCTCCAAAAACATTCATTTATAACAGTCAGTTTGCTCTCCAAGCTTTCGACAATCTTTGATTATAGAAGAAACTCAGGTATACAATGCGAGTCTCCAGTGAAAATTCTCAATCAACCAACCCTTGTAACAATGTAGAGGGCAGTATATATAGGGAAAAACTCTCTATAACTGCTTTTATTACAACTTGACCTAAACAGGTCTGAAAGAAAGATGATTACTTAACCTAATCCTATCCAGAAATAAATGCAAAAAATATCTCGGGTCGCGCTCAGGGTCGTCGTATCAAAACTGAGTAAATGATGTTGTCCTTGGTGGCTTGCTGCAGTGTTTTCTGAAATAAATGTGTATGGGTTTCTGTATCTCTGCTGTCTGCCTGCATTTTTAAAGCTTTAACTGTGATTTGAGGGCAAGGATGGGCTTACGCCTCTTGATTTGACTTTCTGGGGGGCTCATCAATTTTCAGGTGCTTCGAGCCCCTAAAAAATCTTCGGCTGATACTCTTTGGCAATAAACCGATGCTTTTTTGATGTGCTGGTGGGTCTAATCACAAATTAATGGCCACTGTTCGGCCTCTGTTTCCTTCAAAACTGTTTTCTGCTCCTCTCGGCAAGCTTCGCGAAGAAAAATGGTTCATTCGGCGCCTTTCAGGCTTCCTGGGGGCTGCAAAATGAAAATATTCCCTGAAGATTCCCCATTCTGGCCCAAAAAATCTAGCAATTCGCTCATCAAAAACTGCCTCAGAAACTGATTCCGGGGCTTCGAAGTGTGATTTTTGCTCCTTCGCGCCAAAAAGTGATGATGACATCAGCATGACATGAGATTGTACGGCGGGTGACATCAACGATGACGTCAGCATGATGAGTGGCGGGATGACGTCAGCGGGTGACATCATCATGTACGGACGGTGATGTGGCATGTACAGTGGCAGGGTACGGTGGCAGGAGGCCACGTGGCTGGTGACTCGACGATACGGTGGCAGGAGGCCACGCGGGCAGACGACGTGTCGCGGTGACTGGGCCGGGGGGGTGACGCAGGCAGGTGACCCGGGGCTTACGTCATAGGGGAGGGCGGTAAGCGGTTTTGGGCGCACCGCCTTAGTGCCTGGGCGGTTTTGGGGGGAGGGGCTCCGCCACACCCTAGAGCCTGACGCATGGCGGGAGTACGGCAGTAATACCGCCCATCTCCCGGACGCTAAGCTTCGGGCGGTTCGGGGATGGGAGGGTCCGTCAGCCGTAGATCTGCGGGGCAGATGATCCAACGGCTGGCGGCGATGGCGAGTCGGCGGGAGTATATCGGCGGGGAATATGCACAGAATATTCCAATTTTAATAACGCGCACAGGTGGGGTTTGAAACTTAGGTTTAGTGGGTTTGGGGGGTTAATACGAGCGCGGGTTAATGTATTTATAGTTAGGACTTAGGAAAAAGGGGTAGAACATGGGTTTTTGCACGCGGGTTTAGCAATTTATGCCCGAAACTTAGGATAAGGGGGCAAAAAGTGGGTTTTTGAGGGTTTTTAGGGCTAGGGAAGAGGTTATTAATCTGGCCAGGTGTCAGATTAATCCCTGCTTAGACACGGATGGGCTAAAAGCAGCCCCAGATGGACTGTTCTTTCCCTGACTTAGAAAGAATATGGCTATATTGCCAGGGAGGGATATTTACATAGGGGAATTTTATATACAAAGTTTTAATAGGGGAATGGGAAAACTGATAGCGAGTTATATACTACTGTTAGTATTTAATATGAAGATGATAAGCAGGTGCCAAGGTCAGGGACCTTAGGCTAATTTTGGGGAAAAGAGTTTGAAAAGAAATGAAATCCTTGAGTGAAGCAGATCTTCACCAAGGCAACTGATATGGATGATGATGGAACTAAGAGGAATCAAGCAGATCTTGACCTCTTTGGGAAATTAGTAAGTGACTTGGGGAATTAGAAGAAGGGGGAGTTAGTTATATCCACCTTTGAGCTCCTTTGCATGAAAACTGCCTGCACTGTGATCTGTAAAGATAAAGCACTTTGTAACACAAAATTGATCATAAATTATTATTCTGCAACCACACAGCTACCTACCCAGCCTACTCTCCTAACATTTTTTTCTTCTTTTGAATTGGGTGCACTTAGACTTGCAAACCTAGATTTACAATTTTTCTTTTGAATTTTTCCTATCTAAATCTACACTTATTTCTGCCAGGGCCCAGATTAAACAGTTGGGTCCCTTTGATTCTCTATCTATCTACAGATCTGCCAAGATTAAACTGTTTGGACAGATATCATTCTCTATATTCTAAAACGGGAAATTGAAACCTAGGGAGACCAAGATTAAACTGTTTGGACCTCCCTTAAATGAAAACTCTTCAAAAACTGGAACTATTCATCAAAAATTGGAATACAACAGTGCATTTGGACTAAGCATACTTCATGGCAGCTCGTGGAAATATGGAACACTGCAGCCTGCAAAGTATGACATATTTGGCATGTAAAAATGTCAATCATGAAAAATGATACCCTGTTGCAACAGGAGGCTAACAGAAGGTGCAAGAAATTATGTGTGCAAGTGGTGTAATTGGGGACAATTCAGCGTAAGAAGTTGACATTACCTTAAAACCTTTGTAATTGCTTCAAATTTCTTGGAGATGGGACTTCTTAGGTGACCTCGAATTTCAGAGGGTTGACTCTAATGTCTTCCTGAGAAAAAATGAATCCTACTAGTCATCTTTCATTGATGCAAATGACACACTTGAGAGGGTTCAATTTTAGGTTATATTGTTGACACCTTTGAAAAACTACGTGGAGATCTTCCAAATGGTCTGAAAACCTTTTGATTTCACTTTGATGTTAGCCAAATTGGTCTTCTGAAATGTGGCACCAACATTTTTAAGGCCTAAGGACATGACATGATAGGAGAACATACCCCACGAGATATTAAAGGTTGCTTCGTACTGATCGGTATGTCATATCTAAATTTGGTTATACCCTAAGAAGCCATCCATGAATGATAAAGCTTTGTATCTAATGCATGCATTGATTACTTGATAAGTGAAGGGTGTAGGATAATTGTCTTTGGGGCATGCCTTGTTCAGATCTCTAAAGTCCGTACAAACTCAAATGGTTCCCTGTTTCTTCAAGACGAGTCTAGGGTTAGAAACCTGTGATGAGTATCTAATGAGGTAGATGAAACCGAATTTATGAAGCTTGTAAATTTCTTACTTAATTTCTTATGCCTTAGAGGGGTGGAGTTGTCGTTTATTTTTCCTAATAGGGTAGGCATTAGGCCATGTGCGAATGTGGTGATCCACAATGGTAGGACCAATTCTTGGAATTTTTTAGTAAGACCATGAAAATATGTCCTTATATTTTTCAAAGAGGGCTTTGTATGAGTCCACCTCTTCTAGAGAGCAAGCTTCCCCAAGTGATATTTCTTTGATTATACTAGGATTGGTCGAAATGTCTACCTTTACTATAGGTGAGATATTAGACATGTTCCTTTCCTCAAATTTGTTTGGTGTAGGAATGGTATTTTTAAACCAATCTACCTATCCTAGTGCTAGGAAGTCATTTGTCTATACTGTGTAAATATTGTTGCTTGGTGCACCAGTAGGTGAGAATGATTTCTCGATAAAAAGAAAGTGAAGTGATGCATGGAATCCATAGGATATTCTAGTTCTAGCATGGCCTCTAGAATATCTTCATCTGAATGAAAATTATTATCTAAAGGTGCAAGAGGTTGTTGGAGGTCATGAGGATGGGATTGGGATCTAGTGGTTGTGGTTGACAAATAAGAGAATGATTTGGTGGTTGCATCCATAGAACCCAATGATGTTGAAAATGTGCATATTGCTTGGGTCTACATAGTTGGGGGTGGTACTACTTTTGCAGTGGTCGAAGTGGCCTCAACACCAAAAAGTGATGAGAAGACAACACAAATCAAGGTTCCTATAGTCGAAGAAATGAATAATATATGGTGTCGACTGTCATCGGTACCAGGTGGTGGGAGAATTTCCCTGATAGTATCTTGATACTAAGTGGGAGAAGGTTCCAGATATAATATTGGCATCTTAGGAGCCAAGACATCTTCTTCTATGGGGGAAGGGTGTTGAGGGATAACCTAAAGTGGCTAGCACCATATGATAAGTTGTCCAAATATATGAAACATTGGACGTGTCTCTGAATTATGAAAGTTGATACTACAAATATTGCATTGATCTACTACATGTAATGCAAGTTCTGAGTCAATGTAGCAAATTATGTCCCTAGCATAATTTCTCATGGTTCACGATGATGATGGATGATTGTTGTCATGTGGTGGGGCATTTTTAGGGTGTGTGCCACCTATTGATATTAACATTAGTAATGGAGGAGGGTTTGTGATTTCATTTTTCCACAAGGCTTCTCTTGTTGATTGAAATTGCAGGAGTTATTGGCAGTCTGCATATGATGAACTTGGGAAACAATGTGACAATGGTTGTGTTTCTCTCTAGACTATTTTGAGAAATTAGGTCATGAAAGTTTGACCAATGAGATAAAAATGTATCTAATTTTTCTCAACTCTTGGCTTTGATTAATCAAATGACCTAGTTTGTCACAAAGGGTGCAGGAGTGGGAAGGTTTTAGCAATACTAGCATGGGGATATTTGCCATCCGTTTGGAGACTAACAACATGTGAGAGGTAGAAAGAAAATGGGTGCAAGGATGAGATGAGTGCAATGTTTCTTCCTTGAAGACACACTAAATGGTTTTGGATTCATCATCAACCAATGGTGTGGTGGGAAGTGATTGTCTCACAACATTGGCTTGAATGAGTGCTCCTAATGCATCTTGATAACGAGGTATTGTAGGAAAGTGATATGTATAATTTCCATACTATACACATATAGTGAATGGATGGTTGTCGTGTAATGTTTTATTACATGTTGGTGTGGTGTTTTCTCCTAAAGGTGGAGGTGGGGCTACTGGCACTTTTGGACATGAAGAAGAAATTTTAACTCCTCTAACGTCGGGCACAAGTTGGTAGGGTGATCTAATACTTCACATAAATCACATGGTGGTGGTACTCTGGATGAAGAAGTGATTGTGGTTTCCACCTTATTTCCTTTCTATTTATCCCTTTTTGTATCACCTTCTAGTGTCGATATAGGTGTAGTTCATTGTGGGTTGACTTCGTGAGGGGCAGCTACAGGAATGACATTTGTTGAGGTAATACCTGAGATGGAAAACATGGCCTGACGGTTCAAATACCATACGGGTATCATGAGAGCCATATTTGGTAATTTGAGTGTTCCTAAGACTTGGTCTAAGACAAAACTAAGTGGGGGATACAAGAAAGGTGTTTGAGTGATTATGTATGGAATGAATTTCGAGTCAATAGTCACAACGCTAGGGGTGTCTGGAACTAGTTCTTGAGACTGGGGTGTATTAGATGAACTCGCCATACAGACTGGGGTTGTGGGTTTGGGCTCAATCAAAGGTGGGTCACCAGCGTATGTGCCAAGGAGGGATCATGCCGTAAACATCCATGGACCAACTTTTGTCTCATACTATTCAAACAATATTTTATGCAAATTCATGTAGAATGTCTTCTCAACCTAGGTAGGTCTAAAATTGGTAGAATTTAACAAAACCCTAACCCTATATAATATAACTCTTAATGATCTCAACTGATAATGAGAGTATATTTATTTTTTTAAGCAATTAATTGTGATTAGTAAAATTTCATTGCATTCTACTTTGTGGATAGGTATGTATTTGTGGAACCCAATGTTAAGTTATTTGATTACAAGATAAAAAATAATAAGAATATGAAATATGTTTAGCATTCTACCAAAAGAATGTAATGTGGTAGTTGATGAAAATATGTTTTGAAAATAAAACCCATAATAAAAGATCATGGTCTTTGTGTTGAACTTAAATGTACCTTAAATTTTAAGGGGATAAATATTAATAAACATCAATATTTTCTAACGTATCACTTCCTTATATAAAATATACCATTCTCTATTCATCTTAAATATAGATCTACCAAGCACTGAGAGGGATCAAATATATTTTCACTTTTCATCTCAAGAGATTTAATCCCTCACGACACTTGTTAGATCTAGATCTAATATGGATCTAGACCAATACTTTTGGTTTGGCTCTCCATGAAATCCATAAACCAGGTTGAGGCTCTTTTCCAAATACATGTTGCAAATTGTGTTGCAATTTGTTTATCTTTATCTATAACGTCATTGGGTGTCCAAAACTTTTCATAAACAAACCATTTCTTGTTTTGATCTTCATCTCCCTCATAGATGGGGGGATGGCTCAATCTCACATCTATTTGTGAAGGTGGATTCTGTATTATTTTCTTTGGACTTAAAGGTCATCCTATTGGGATAGCATGCTCCTCAGTGGATTTAGTTTGTTGAATAGACTCAAATACTATTCTAGTTCTTACCTTAGCACTTAATGTTTTTTAAATTTGTGGGGTACACTCTTTTATTTTCACTTCAGTGCCTAGAATAATTTTTTAATTTCATTAGTTTAACACCCTTCTTTTATATACTCGACAACCCAGATTCTTAGAGATCATGATGGTTTGTCATCTTGACTTATATCTTCTTCTTCTTGTGAAAATATTAGTCTCAGTAAGGGGGATATATTCATGATATTTCTTATATGGAGAAGTATATCATCATTTTCCTTGTTGTTAATCCAATTTTGTTTAGCTTCTACTATTCCAATTTGGGGGAAGGCTTTAAAATTTCCTTTCTCATCTTTTCTATACTAGACCGATGAAGGTTTTGAATCAATATAGAGTCTTTACAAGAGGAATTCTCTTATAATGAGACTTGCTAAACTTCCTATAGGATATCGTGGGATTGTTGTTCAAGATTCATCAACTTCTATATGAGCTACATGCCTACTAGGGCTTAATTGTACAATGTCACTTCTCCTCAGAGTTGTCAATGTTATGCTTGTCCACTCTGGGCGCTTTGTGCTAACCTCAAAGGAGTCCCATGCATCTTCAATATTATGCTCCATAGATTTTGTGTCTTTTAATTCTAGAAAGTCTTTTCCTCCCTCATCTCTTAGTGTTTTTTATTATGTTTTATCCCTTTCTATTTTCTAAATATTAGTCGGTTTTTTATACAATTGCATACATGATTGTGCTCTTCATCGAGTTTCATCATCAATCATATATTGTTGTATTCTTTCAATTGATTGTTTTCATCCCATTGTAATTCCAATCTAGTTACTTCTCTTTCTTCTTATTCTTTGTTTATGTCTCATGAATTTTGAACCCCCCCCCCCCCCTCCCCCACCATTTTCAACCTAACTTACTCCTAGTTGACTATAGGAATTTCATCAAACATTTTCATTTTCGTAAGAAGTAATCCCACACTTATCTCATGAATTTACAATGGGTTTTGAGAAATTTATCCAGTCAACCAATTTCTTGTTATGGCCAGAGTTCAATGTTGGTGTTTGCAAGGGTGGTCTACATTTGAATATATAGCTGATTCCTTTATTGAGGAGAAATTTATGTAATAAAGAATGATCGAAATAAAAAAATTTGAAAGTGGTTGTAGAACTTTTCTTTAAGTTTTTTATCATAACTATGTTATTCTAGTGCTTGTTCCTAGAAAATAATAATCTAATATTATTTAAGCCCACTCATGCAATTTGTTTCTCCCGAATTTGGTTAATTTTAGCATCAACCAACCATCAATTTTGATTTGGTGCATTAGGAAGTTGGTGAATGAATTTATTTAGTTTGATGAGCATTGATTTAGTAAAATTATCACATGCTTTAGTGAAGAAATGCACCATGGCTTTGATGATGGACATTTGATTTCTCCTTATGTAATTTTTCACGTAATTACTAATATTTTTCTCCTGCCACTCTTGTATCTCTTCCAAAGTCAACATTTATGTGAACATATTGTATAGACTCAAGTCCAAAACTCCTTGTAATCGAAACATGTTGTAATCTATTGAAAAATATGCTTAGTTGCCAGTAGAATGACACACCAAGTAAACTAAAAGAATAATGAGCATCACATGGAAGAGGCGAAGAGATAAGAACTAGTCAAGAACCATTAAAAGCACACTTTGAATTAAGTATATCTCTCAACAAATAGCCAAACTCCTAGAGTCAAGTACATACATATTTATATCCTCATATTCAATTATAGGAATTTAAATGTCTCAACCAACTTAACTTGACTAACTTGTTCAATCAAATCGACATAGGAGTTGATGGAATTACAATACATGATTAGTATATTTACCAGATAGGGATAGTTCATGTAGTCCATTATCCAGTCCAACACACACTCAATACATTGTTTACATGTTCTCATGATTTTGTTTTAGTGAATAATGTGTTTTCCACTTTCATTCATCTTCATAGGAACATCACCTAAGGATGTCTATTGGACACTTATCTTTATGTCTCAACAATAAATTATCTTGGTTATATATAGGAATAAATTGTTTCCCAGGGTTAACTTAAAGTTATCTCTTTTCCTGAGGGTGACAAGATGTTAGCAACTAGTTTTTGTTGGCATTATGATACAGGTGTTGTCCTTGGTGGCAACTCACTCATATGAAAAATCATGGTGCAACATGTCAACAACAAAGGATTACAGACCAAACTACAGAGAATGAAGAAAGAGAGGTATATGCAGGTTCACCTTGACCAAGCTGTGTATACACACAGGTTAACTAAACACAAGTAGCGTATACATACACATGCACTTCCACAGAAGGAAAAGCATGTATATGTTGGAAAACTAAGTTTTTGGTCCGAGGTATTTGATCTAAGGTATTTTGATCCATGGTATTGGTCCAAGGCATTTGGTCCGAGGTATTGACCCTAGGTATATGGTCCAAGGTACCTTTCTTGAGTGTTTTTGATCCATGTTATTTAGAAAGGCCTAAAACTATATAAGGAGGAGAAGATCATTAGCCCAAAGTGTGCAAGTATTGAATATTTGATGAAGTGTGAGATATAGTATGCAGGTTATTGGCTTATGGTTCTTTGCTTGATCTAAACCAAGGATGAACCTTAGCGGTTGATGAGGGACAAGATCTAATGATGGATTGGGATCTTAAGACTTGAAATAAATTATCATTATATGGTTTGATCATGTATAGTATAGATTTGAATACTGACGCATGTGTTATATCTGTAAATGTTATGATCTTGGTATAACTGAAGTCTAGAATAGCTGCAAAATTATGAATTAATATTTACAGATGTGTATGATGGTTGGCTTTGATAAAAGCGCGTATATATGTAGGTTCGACACATGGAAGTAGCGTATACTTTATGAAGTATGTTTCAGTTTTTTCTGTTTTTTGTTGCAGAGTTCTAAGCTCTGCTTTGGGTTCTGGTGACTATATTCCAGTGACAGTGTTTTGAATGATTAGATTCAAGTTATGGTTATTGAGTTTCAGTGATTGGTTTATGCAAATGTACTTGCTGACTGTATTGCAGTTATGATGTTGTTGATGGGTCCAGTATGAAAATTAAATGAAACGTGGCCTTCAGAGTGTGGTGTTGTGTTCCAAGAGTACCCATTTTGAAAATTCAAACATGGTCCCTGGTAGAAGTGTGGAGTTTTCTGGAGGCTGGAACCTACGTAATAGTAAACATATTGGCTAGTACAAGAGCTAAGGGGTTGTAGCTCCCTTCCAGTAGTATCTGGAGAACAAGAGAAGGTTGTAGCCTTTTGCAGGTGGGTGCCTGCGCACTGGTATGAGTCTACACCAGTGCAAGATTGTAAACAATTTTTCTTATTATTAAAAGAAGAAAGAGATGACAACAACAGGTGGTTTTTACCCACATTGGGTTTCCACCTTATATCTTGGTGTTCATGTGTGTTGCTTATGTGTGATTCCTTATTCTACTTTTACTACATTGTCTAATAAATCTCTGATATACTGGTTAAAGTTCAATACATGATAAATTGTCTAAACCAAAAGTTCTTTGAATATACGCTAGTTTCTTTAAGTACAGTTGCATGTACACGCTAGTTCACTTAGCTGAAATAGCATATATAAATCTGCTTGGGAAATTAAACTATTGATCTGATAATACTGATTCACCCCCCTCCCGGTATTATTTCCAACAATTGGTATCAGAGCAGGTCCTTCAGAAGAAACTTGATCGCTTGAAGGGAGATCCATCATCATGAGTAATCAAGAAAGTGTGGGATCTTTGATTGGAGAAACTTTGCTTATTGGAAAATAAGAACCATAGCTTATCTACAATCACTTGGGATGGATGTCTAGGAAATTGTGGAAGGAGGATATGCATTTCCAACAACAATTCCTACAGTTACGATAGGTAAAAAGAAATATGAAACCAATGCCAAGATGTCAATACCTTATTGGGAAGTCTGTCACAATCAGAGTTTTTCAAAGTCATGCAACTCAAATCAGCCAAATAAATATGGAAAAAAATCGTTCTAAGCTACAAAGGAGACTCTTAGGTAAAATGTGCTAAACTTCAAACTCTCAGAATTCAGTATGAAACTCTTAAGATGCACAATGATGAAAGTATAGCTAATTACTTCTTACGTATAGATGAATTTGTTAATTATATGAATAATCTGGATATATAAATGAAGTTACCTTAGTTGAGAAAGTTTTGAGATCCTTGTCTGCTAAATTTGAATCAAAAGTGGCTACCATAGAAGAAAAACAGGATCTGCAGACTATCACTATGACACAGCTTCACGGACTCTTAACTACCTTTGAGATGAGAAAAGGAGTTCCATCATATATGAGAGAAGCAACATTTAAAGTTTCACCAAAAGGAAAGGAAGAACAGAATGAATCAGGACATATTTCAGAAGAAGAAGATGAGGTAAACTTTGTCAAGAAGCTTCAATGGGGTTCTGGAAGATTTACAAGTAAGCTACCCTTCAAATGCTTTGCTTGTGGTAGAGTCAGTCATTATGCTGCCAAATGTCCTCATAAAGATAAATATGAGAAAGGGAAGGAATATGAAAAATGGAATAGAAAACAAGTTGTAAATAAAAGAAGTTACTATACTTATGAAGATAGTGATGGTTTATCAAATAGTGATGAAGATGAAAATAGTAATGACTATAGACTTCTAATGGCTTCTAATGATGATGATTTTTAGGATGCTTTAGAAGAAGATGACCTTAATGAAGAAATTTCTAAACTCAAAATCTGTTTAGAAGAAAAAAATATGGTTATAGATACCTTGACATACCAACTTGCTGTAAAAAGAAAAACATAATGAAAAAATAGAATGTGAAATTGTGGGTATAAGGAAGGATCTTGAGAAAACAAAATCTCTCAATATTAGATTTGCTAAAGGATTAGAAACCTTAGATGAAATTATCAAAGTACAGCATTCTCCACTGATAAAGACAGGTCTTGGATATACTAAAGAAGCATCTCAATCACAGAAGCCGTCAACCTCCACTAAAAGCTATCTTGATGCAGCAAAGACCAGTGAATAGTATGACTATCATCAGCAAAGGCATAAAGCTGACCACCAGGTAAATCAAACTCAATTTATTCCAAGGATGAATAGAAGAAACAACCAATCTCAGGTAAATCATACTCAATTTGCTCCAAAGATGAATATCAATAGAAACTACAAGCACCAGGTCAATAGATTCGATAGTCGCAGGAATTTCTTTAATGGGCAATGCTTTTCATGACATAATTTTGGACACAAAGTTGTTCAATGTGTTGCTTACAAAACCATCATGAATAGAGAAGCACGAAATCAAAGGAATGTAACAAGGGTCAATAAAAGTTGCTATACTTTTCTCTTCTTGAAAATGAAATAGAACGCTCAATCTGTAACAACTTTGATCATGAAGAATCTGAATGCAGGAGAAAATTTCGGTAATCATCTCAAAAGGAGAAAACTCCATTAAATCCCAAGATATGGAGAAGGAAAGAATCTCAAACAAAAAGATGTGGTATAGCCTTGTGTGCAAAAGGACAAGAAAAGCAGTGGTACATCGATAGTGGATGCTCAAAACACATGACAGGTGAGAAAGAAAAACTTCACTCAGATAATGCTTAAGAAAAGGAAAAGAATGTCTCATTTGGAAATGACACTCCTGTTGTCATAAAAGGTAAAGAATTTGTTTTCTTGAAAGAAAAGGTTAAAGATGGAAATGATATGTATGTAGACAGATTAAAGCATAACCTATTGAGTGTTAGTCAAATGTGTGATCAAGGAAATGAAGTGGTGTTTTGATCAAATGGACGTGTTGTTTGTGAAATTGATACAGGGGAGATCGTGATCAAAGGTACAAGAAATCCTAACAAATTATACATACTCAAGGGAGGACAACAACAATGTTTTCTAAGCAAGAATGATGAAAACTGGTTGTGGCATAGAAGATTGGGACATCTAAGCTTTTCTCAAATAAGAAAAGCATGTAGATTAAAGGTTTTTCGTGATCTTCTAGATATCAGCATCCCTGAAAATACAATATGCAAACCATGTCAATTCAGTAAGCAAACTAGAGCTCACTTCATTGAAAAAGAAGGGTCAGCTAGTAAGCCTCTTGAACTTGTTCATACTGATTTATGTGGACCATCAAGGAAAAACTCACCTCATGGAGAAGAATACTTTATTTTGTTCATTGATGATTTTTCTAGAATGTGTTGGATAGGTCTACTAAAGCATAAATATGAAGCATTTGAAAAGTTCCAAGCCTTCAAAGATTTGGTTGAAAATGAATCAAATCAAAAAATCAAATGCCTCAGATCTGATCGAGGGGGGAATTTACCTCAGATGAATTCTTTGACTTTTGTGAACAACATGGAATAAAAAGGAAATTCTCCACTGCAAGGACTCCTTAGCAAAATGGAGTGGTAGAAATAATGAACATAACTACTCAACAAATGGCTCGAGCTATGCTAGAAGAATCTAGAACTCCTGCAACCTTCTGGAGTGACGCTACATTTTTGCTGTAACTATTCCCAACCAAGCAAATGTTTGGGTAAATAGCACTCAAACTCCACATGAACTTTGGTATGGTAAGACTCCCACTGTAAAATACTTTAAAGTTTTTGGAAGCAAATGTTATATCAAAAGGACTGATGAAAAACTTGGTAAGTTTGAGCCCAGAGCAGGGGAAGGTATTCTTCTTGGTTACTCTTCCCGAAGTAGAGGATATAAATTTGATAGTAAAATACTTGGGAAAATTGTTGAAAGTATTGATGTTGTAGTTGATGAATCATGCAAAAATCCAAAACAAACAAAAACAGAAGATTATGACAATGAAGAAGATGGGGATTATTTTCCCACATTAAATCATGATGATATTGAAGAAGAAACCAATGAAGCACCAAAATAAGAGATAATGGTAGAAGAAAAGACTCCATCCAGGTATGTTCAGAAAAATCATCCAGAAACTCAAATTTTAGGGGAAAAAGAGGCAGGTGTACAGAAAAGAAGAACTATTACAAAAACCTCAAGCTATCTAGCATTACTATCCTCCAATGAACCTCAAAATGTAAATGAAGCATGCAAAGATGAATGTTGGGTCAAGGCCATGAATGAAGAACTTGAGCAAATTGAAAAGAATAATACTTGGGAATTAATTCCTAGACCTCATGATAAAAATATTATAGGAACTAAATGGATATTCAAAAACAAGCTGAATGAAAATGGAGAAGTCATTAGAAACAAGGCCAGACTTGTTTGTAAATGGTATGCTCAACAAGAAGGTATAGATTTTTAAGAAACTTTTGCACCTGTTGCTAGACTTGAAGCCATAATGATGTTTCTTGATCTTTCTAGCTTTCAGAAATTCAAAGTATACCAAATGGATGTAAAATATGCTTTCCTTAATGGAGATTTAGAAGAAGAAGTTTATATTGAACAACCAGAAGGATTCATTCTTGGAAATGATGCAAAACTTGTATGCAGACTCAAAAAGGCTCTCTATGGTCTGAAATAGGCTCCAAGGGCCTGGTATTATTGTCTTGACAAATATCTACACCAACAGGGTTTTTCAAAAGGTTCAGCAAATAGCAATCTATATACAAAGATTGACACTGATGAATTGCTAATTATTGTTGTTTATGTTGATGGTATCATTTTTGATAGCAATGAAGAATCCATGAGTCGGAATTTTGCTTCAGTAATGTAGCAAGAATTTGAAATGTCCTTTCTTGTTGAGCCTACCTATTTTCTTGGTCTAAAAGTTCAACAAAATAAAGATGGTATTTTTCTTTCACAAACCAAATATCTCAAACAGATCTTTAAAAGGCACGACATGGAATATTATAAACATGTATGTACCCCAATGGTAATAGGATGCAGTCTCAGCTCAAATGATGAATCAGCAGCAGTACATCAACCAACTTATAGATCCATGATTGGCATTCTACTTTATCTAACAGGTACCCGACCTGACATCATGCATGCTGTAGGAATAGTTGCAAGATTCCAATAAAATCCAAAGGAATCACACCTTTAGGCAGTCAAAAGAATTTTCAAATATCTTCAAGGAACACAAAAATTTTGTTTATGGTATCCTAGAGATATAGATCTCACTCTTAATGCATATACAGATGCAGATTGGGTAGAAAGTGTTGATGACAGAAAAAGCACTAGTGGTGGTGCATTCTATATGGGTTCCAGGTTAGTGTCTTGGTTCAGCAAGGAAAAAGTTCAATTGCGCTATCTACAGCTGAAGCAGAATATGTGGCTACTGTACACAACTACTTTGGATGATGTAAACCTTGCAAGACATTCAGATCACATGCACTCCACCCATCTCCATTCTATGTGATAATACAAGTGCCATTAGTATTTCAAAGAATCCAGTCATGCACTCCAAGACCAAGCACATACCCATCAAATACCATTTTCTATGTGAACAAGTGCTTGAACAAAAGGTAAAATTGGAGTATGTTCCCTCCAAAGAACAAGTTGTTGATATATTCACTAAACCACTACCCAGAGATACATTTGAATATCTCAGACAAAAGCTGGTAGTAGTTGCTACATCATCCTGTTGTTAAATCCAACTTTTTTCAGAAAAAGGCTATTATACGCATGTTTCATGAAGTATAGTCGGGTACACACGCGGGTTGCTATGGGTAAAGGAGTGTATATGCGTTTCAGACAAGAAAATAGTGGGGAAGGATGTGATCATTGGCCTGTTAACAATGTACAGGTAGCACAATTTCACAGGGAGCACTAGCCTTCACATGCATTCATCATTGTTGGCATTATGGTTGCTGAGTCCAACTATGGCTTCAGATATTTATACCATTTCTTACTCAAGTCATAGTCTAGGAAGTGATATGAGTCCTTTTGGACAAATGATGTAATTTGTATCCCCACTTTACATGGTATGGATGATGTAATATTTCTTGTTTCTTTCATGTATAACCAATTGGTATATCCCCACTTGGTTGGGTGGATGAGTTAAATTTGGGATATCCCCACTTGGTTGGGAGATGGATGTATGTATGAGTCATTGGTGATAGGAAGTTCATCCTCACATAGTTGAGTTATAGAGTCATGTTATTCTTTTAGAAAATATTTGTTTGCAGAATCTTCTTGTACTCAAGAAGAGCATGGATGGTTTCAGTGCATCTCAACATGTACAAAAGGGAAGCTCAATCAAAGATTTCAGCATGTACTCAGGGGGGGATGACCAGCATAATGTATGTCAATATGATAAATTATCTTGGTCCACCCTTTGCCCTTGATGTCAAAGCGGGAGAGTGACTTGGTGTCATTGTTGCCATCAAGTCCAAAGGGGGAGATTGTTGGCATTATGATACAGGTGTTGTCCTTGATGAAAACTCACTCATGTGAAAGATCATGGTGCAGCATGTCAACGTCAAAGAATTACAAATCAGACTACAAAGAATGAAGAAAGAGAGGTATACGCAGGTTCACCTTGACCAAGCTACATATACACGTAGGTTAACTGAACACAAGTAGCATATACGTACACACGCACTTTCACTGAAGGAAAAGCATGTATATGTTAGAAAACTAAGTTTTTGGTCCGAGGTATTTGGTCCAAGGTATTTTGATGCATGGTATTGGTCCAAGGCATTTGGTTCGAGGTATTGACCCTAGGTATTTGATCCAAGGTATTGGTCCTAAGTGGTTTTGATCCATGGTATTGAGAAAGGCCTAAAACTATATAAGGAGGAGAAGATCATTAGGCCAAGGTGCAAGTATCGAATATCTGATGAAGTGTGAGATCTAGTATGCAGGTTATTGGCTTATGGTGCTTTGCTTAATCTGAACCAAGGATGAACCTTAGCGGTTGATAAGGGATAAGATCTAATGATGGATCAGGATCTTAAGACTTGAAATGCATTATAATTATATGGTTTGATCATGTATGATCTAGATTTGAATACTAAGGCATGTGTTATTTCTATAAATGTTATGGTCTGGGTATAATTGAAGTTTGGAATAGCTGCAAAATTATGAATTAATATTTACAGATGTGTACATTGGTTGGCTTTGATAAAAGCACGTATACATGTAGGTTCAACAAATGGAAGTAGCATATACCTTATGAAGTATGTTTCAGTTGTTTATGTTTTCTGTTGTAGAGTTCTTGGTTCGGCTTTGGATTCTGGTGACTATATTCTAGTGACAGTGTTCTGAATGATCAGATTCAGGTTATAGTTATTGATTTTCAGTGATTGGTTGATGCAGATGTACTTGATGATTGTATTGCAGTTATGATGTTGTTGATTGGTCCAGTATGAAAATTAAATGAAACGCGGCCTTCAGATTGTGGTGTTGTGTTCCAAGAGTATCCAGTCTGAAAATTCATGAAACGTGGTACTTGGTAGAAGTGTGGAGTTTTCTATAGGTTGGCACCTATGTACTAGTAAACATATTGGCTAGTACAAGAGCTAGGGGGTTGTAGCTCCCTTCTAGTAGTAGCTGGAGAATGAGAGAAGGTTGTAGCCTTCTGCAGGTGGGTGCCTACATACTGGTATGAGTCTGCACCAGTACAAGATTGTAAACAAATTTTCTTATTATTAAAAGAAGACAGAGATGACACCAGCAAGTAGTTTTTAGCCACATTGGGTTTCCACCTTATATCTTGGTGTTCATATGTGTTTCTTATGTGTGATGCTTTATTCTGCTTTTACTGCACTATCTAATAAATCTTTGATATACTAGTTAAATTTCAATACATGATAAATTTTCTAAATCAAAATTTCTCTACATATACGCTGGTTGCTTTAAGTACAATCATGTGTACACGCTAGTTCACTTAGCTGAAATAGCGTATATAAATCTGTTTGGGAAATTAAATTATTGATTTGATAATACTGATTCACCCCCCTCTCAGTATTATTTCCAACACTTTCCACGTGAATCCTTCTAGTTTATTTATATTGATTAGGATATAATTTCAACTACCAGGGGTTATATTTCAGTAGTCTGTGAGGCATCTAGGGATTTCATGACTGACCATAATAAAAAATCTTGGCTTGTTTGTCATGATGATATTCCTACATGGATTCCAACTACTTAGAGGATTGTTCAATCAAGGGTTATTGTGGGATATCTTGGCATTACATTTGGGGTTAACCTTCTCCCTATTGCTATGTGGGATTGGTATTTGGATAGATTGCAATGTAAGATTATTGTTTGGTTGTATGAGGATATTCCTTTTGTAGGTAAGCTAACAGTGATGAGTAGTATTCTTTAGGCCTCTCATATTTATTATGTGTCATCTTGGCTCCTTGAAAAGACTCGTTTACACTAGTTGGAGCAAATTATGTGTTCTTATCTATGGGCCAAATATGGTGGGTATTGTGGTTTTACCACGGTTCACTCAGATGTTTTCTTGATGCCCAAGGATGACAAAGGTCTTTGTTTGATCAATGTGGTAACTCAAGGAAACATTTTGGTTTCCAAATGGGCTGTCAAATGGTTAAAAGGTTCAGCCCCTTTGCATGTGTTGATGTGACATATATTGATGTCAACCCAACATATTGGAAAAATTAGGGGTTAGTTTGGCTCATGTGACATCACTTCTACTCATAAATTTTTAAATTCTAGGTCCATCATTTTTAAGAGAATTTGAGTAACTTGGATGAAGGTGGCATACTTAGTGTTTTGGCAAAGTATGAGAAGTAGATCAAGTTTGGATTTCGCCAAGAAACTAGTTTAGAGTTGGTGTTGTAACTTATTTTTACTCTTATAATAGTTTGTAAAGTTCCTTTTATTTTCAAAAATAAAAAATAAAAAATAAAAAGAGAAAATAAAAATAAATAGATAAATGAAATAAAAAATCAAAATAAATAAATGAAAAAGAAAAGGGGAAATAAAATAAAAAAATCAAAAGAAAAATATTTTACCCCTAGAATAAGTGAGCACTTTGAAATGACGCTCTTTATATTTTTGTTTAGGAATTTAAATAATTATTTTTATTGTAATAAAGTTGAATTGAATGTCATCTGCTTGGGTTGGCTCAATTGGAAATGGCCATGGAAATGAAGTTTCACCGAACCAAAAGTCTTGGGTTCAAATCTTATGTTATCCCCCGTGATCGGGGTGAGAAGTTGGACATGATGAACATGTAGTCATATCAAGCTTACAAAAAAAACATTGAAGTGATTTCTGCCCGCTGAAACCTAATTTTATTGCATCTTTTGATGGCTACAATCAAGTGAACCAATATCAACGACATATGATGCATTGCAAGGCCCCTCACCTTCCCAAAATTTAATGGAGGGGAAGGCGTGGAGGGGAGTGGGGGAGGGGGTTTGCAAAGTGGTTTCCCCCAATTCCACTTTTACTACATGTCCACCCCTCATACATTGCAATACCCCCTGTTTGAAACCACAAACTGCCACCACCACCCCCGCCCCCCCACAAACCTCTTATGTCATTCTCCCAACATTTCGCCACTATTCCCACTATTTTCACCTTTCATTACATTTATCCATGACTATTTCTCCTGCCAAATTTAGTAGATGATCATTATATCATTTATCTCACCTGCCAATGTTTAAATGAATTAAATATTATGCACCTTTAACAGCTAATCCAACAAAAATATGTTATGATTTCCTTGATAAAATTTGTTATCCCCTCCAAACCAAATTCATTTTCCATTCTACTTGCAACCATAGCTTCTAGAAGGACACCACAAGCAAATTTCAGCGAATAGAAACTTCCAATCCTCGTTACTTTCAAGTAATTTTTCAATTGTTCTCATTAATTTTATTTCTCCCAAATGGATAGCTATAAAGGAAAATATAAAGTATTTGTAGACAATCCTTTTCAATCCCTTGTAATAAATTTATATGAACTGCCCCTTATTAATACCCATTTCAAAATTTTTGAAATGAATTGTGAATTCGACTTGTACGAGCTTCGAAATTGGGAATTTTAGAAATATGAAGACACCAGTGATGAATTATCTTTCTAGGAATACTTACTTCATCAATTTTGTTTCCCTTAAATGCATCATTTTGCAGAATGTGTCACATGGTGTGGAGCCTGATTCCTTCCTATTCAGAGAGTTTTAATTGCTCAAAATAATGACTCTCTTCAACATAACCTCTCAGTCAATTTTTGAGGCCCTGCAGCTAAACCCTAAAAATTTCCTTCACCCTTATTCCATTGATTCGCTTATGGATATTTACCAGAAAAGTTTAGTTTTAGAAAGAGCACATATTTTTGAGTTGTTCCTACCAGAAAATTCTAAATTACCGAGGACAAATACACCTTATCCCTCTGCAATGTTCCCTAAGATGTCTAGGCAGGTTATTTCGTTAGTTTTTTGTATGATATTATATCCCAATGATCAGTGGGTAGATGAGTTATTTTAGGCTTCTTATCAGTGTTTTCTTCTGGTAAAAAACCTTCAATTATGTTTAATTCATGTCAGTTTCTTTCAAATGCAATTCATGATCTGTTCCTAAAGTTCAGTGTTGAAGGGTCATTCAAGCACCAGCCAATTTTGGTTTACATATTTCTATATCATTAGCCAAAAGGATTCAAGTTTCCTCTATAGAAATTGGATGTTGAAGGAAAACCACAATTAGTGATTCATTGAACCTCATTAGTGAGGAAAATTTCCGAAGAATTCTCTCTCAGTGACTTTGTAAATCAATTTTTATATATGGAAATATGTTTGTTAAGTAGTGATGCAGTTCCCACAGCTTCCATGGAGATCGAAATAATTCTACGTTTGAGTGATAAATCTAAAGTTAGAGAGAAATATTTATGCCAGAATTATACAGAGATTAGAATCTATAGTTGTGAACTTCCACCTTACAAACTGCCAATGTTCCTCCCCGTGAATCTTTTTGTGCTAGAATATATCAGAAAGATGATGAACATGGATGATGTTCATTTTTTTTCTAGGAAGAAAAAAGCTCAATTTAAACTAAAGGCACAGGTTGGACCATTCATAGTCAACACTAAAGCTGCAGAAAAGGCAGTCAATGATTTTTTAAGCCAGATGAAGTTTAGTTTGAGTTTCAGTTGGTCATATGATCCATTAGGAGTAATATCATCAATAACAGTTGGGCAGAAGTCTGCATCATATGTGCACATTTCAAAACTTGAGATTGAACAATAGGCTAACAAAGAAGAATGGGAAGAGAACACAATGCAAGAAATTGAGGAGCTAGTTTCTAGTCAAACAACATTGGACAAAGTTGACAGAAAAGGAATTGAAAAGACCAAGAGAAATTTTATCCCCAAGTACAAGAAGTAGGTCAGCTAGATAAGGAAAGGAAAACATGCTTTGAATGATTGTGGAAGAAAATGTGTAGATTCAGAAAATGGAGGAAAAGATGGAAAAATTAATCAAGGAAAGAGAACTTCAAATCAGCACTGGAGCAGGGACATCTACAACAATAATGTCAATAGTAGAAACTAAGTCTAGTAGTTGGAATCTAGCATAGAAATTATCAAAAGCCATGGGAGACCTGTCATCAAAAGATATGGAGATTGAAATCTTAGAGCTCAGTTGGAGATACCCAAGATAACAAAATAAAATTTGATAATGCATATCTTGCCGAAATATAGAAAAACTTCAGATTAACCAAACAACTTGAAAAATATGAAAATGAATCATTGATTTCACAGACATTATCTGAAGAAAAAGAAAAAATATGGATTGATATAAATTCAACTATAACTGAACTTTGGACATATACTAAAATCATTTTTGAACAAGAGGAACTAGTGACAAGGTCAAAGGCAACCATTACAGAAATAAAAGAATATTTAGATCACAAGCCATGAGAAGAAACTAGAATAATCAAAGTGTTGAATTCCAAAACAAAAGAAGAGTTGGAGGAACTTGGAATTGAAGATAGGACTGATACAGTCCTAGAAGTAAGAATAGTTTTGACAAAAAGGAACTTAATGTTATAGTTAGAAAATAATTGTCAAAACTTAGAAGTATAGGTGAAAAATTTTCATACAAATTTTAATGTTTTACAGCAGAAAGGACTTCCAGCTCTACGAGATTCTAGTGGCCAATTGATTCCACTAGAAAATTACTTGCACAAATTGCATGATATAGCAATAGATAGAACATTTTTTTCTAAAGTTAAAGGGATAATCAATGGTAAAGAATTCCTTGAAGGCCTAGAATATGATCTTTTTATCCAACATGAAGTTCCACATTTGTTCATTACTATACCATCCTTTGAGGCATATAGAGAAGTCGATGAGGCATAAAGAAAAGTAAAAATAAAATAAAATTATATTCCATATGATAAAAAATAGGATAAATTACTTAAACTCATCATGTAAAAGAGAATGCATAAATTCAATAACTATTTGTAGGGAAAGGAGGAGTAAAAAGAAGGATAATAGGAGCATAAAGCATAGAATTTAGTTTGAACCAACAATAATCAAACAACACCCTCGAATTGTGCGTTGATTACTCAAATCAATTCAAAAAAATTATTTTTAGGTTCTATTTTCATAATATCCAAATTAGTTTTGGATAATATTATATTTTGCAAAAGAATTATCTTTAGATCTATATATTTTTGAATTACACTCTATAAGTATTTTGTAATTCGAAGAAAGAAGGGTTGAACCCTTGTGATGATCTAGTGACACTATTATAATACTCTGAAATGTTTTTGAAGATAATCAAAGGATTTTGGCTTCATTCTTAACAACTTTTGTGTTCATGTGAGTTTTTCTTGTTTATTCATTTATGTTTTTCATAATCTATTTATGCATATGTTCAAGGTAACATAGGAGTTAGGGAAAGGCTAGATTGATTATCAATCTCCCTGACATCCCGCCACAAAGCTATAATCATTATATACATTAATTAACTAAACAATTTGTTTAAGTTAGTTCCTCTACATCTTTTAATTTTTTACTTATGTCATATATTTATATATATATATATATATATATATATATATATATATATATTTATTTATTTATTTATTTATTTATATTTTTTTCGGGTGGTTCATGGACACCCGCGGTCACTTGGTGGCTGCTACTTCCATATAAATATCTGAGCTTCATTAAGGGTATCAAGCCCCACAGCCAATAGTTAGGCCTAACCCTAAGGGCTTTAGGGAGAATTGACCTTGTGACCTCCCGAACAGCGAGGCACTTATTTGACCAGTTGAGCTAACCCTTGGGGCTATCATCTCCAAAACATATATTTTTTGGCTGTAGAATTCTCCTACATGCATAAATTGTATTTTATTAATTAAATATTCAATACGGATGCTTGATTATCACATATCTTCTTATTTTCCACTTATAAACTCTACTTAAAGATTTATTTTGTTTTGAATGAAAATCAGCCCTTTGAACTTCTCAGAAATATTTAGATTTTACAAGTGTTAAAGGTTTAATACATTGGTCATCCAATTCAATTAAACCCTTACTTAGATGCTTTGGCACTGTTCCTTAGCCTAGAATTGTCTACGAAGAGACAACATCATATTGGCGCCATTGTTAGGGAACAGAGTTTGATGTTTTCCCTGGGACATCGACCAGACTTGCCTCTTAATGGTGAATAAGAGGTTAGTAGACTAAACATTTTCACTTGGCGACTTCACTGGTTAAATATGGCTTCACGAGGGCATACCAGATCTCATTTAGATCAAGAGCTCTTCTATCCTTTATCAAATCTAGAGAGACTTGTGAGAATTGCATCTATCAAACATAGATTAGAATCTTGCATTTCTGCTTTTTCCTCTCTTCCACCTGAGATACGCTCACAAATTGAGCCTTTTTAAGCAATCCCAATACCTGCCGAATTATCTAATATTCCACCTAAAGTTTTAGAAATCCTTTTTAAAGGAGTATATCATCAATAGTCATTGCTATTTCATCATCTTGAGACCTTTGAGTTTCCTACTTCCCATTCATAATCATCCCATGCTAAAGCAAATCCTAAACTTTAATTACCTAGATTGAAACCAGCTAATTTATTTTCCTCTCCCATACATAATTATCCTTCAATTTATATCAAGCCTGAAGAGGAAATTAGCATTTATACAAATCCTTTAGCCTTTGAAGATCAAGAGAAAATCGTACCTGAAGTTCAGAAATTAATTATTCATCCTATGTTTTTCAAGAAAAATAAACCTTCATTCCAACCATCTTCAAGAAAAGTTGTATCTTCTAAACAGACAGTTTCATTACAATACCAAATGGTTGGATTTAGGCCAATTGTAATAGCTTGGTATGCAGCATTAGTACTTCCACCATCAAACCAAATTCATGATTTTCCTTAAGGGTATTTGAAACATTTTCCCAAATTCAATGGAGAAATAGGGCCATCTATAGAAGATCATTTGGCTATAGTTCTTGATTTTGCAGACAATATGAACATTGAACATGATGATGTTTATACATTATTATTTTTTCAATCATCAGAGGGAAATGTCAGGATATGGTTTAGATAATTACACACAACTTCTATAAATTCATGGGTTGAATTAACCAACATTTTCAAGAATCAATGGGAAATTAAAAAGGATCATGTTTACTATCTAACAAAATTGAAATATTTGAGAAGAAACGCTGGTGAGCTTGTTGTAGACTTTATCAAAATATTTAATAAGATTTATAACAAGATGCCACCAGAATGTAAACCCCCAGTCATTGCAACTAAATCTAGATTTTCTAAAGTATTTGATGATGCTTTTGTTGTAATTATTAGAGAGAAAAAATATGAAACCTTAGAAAATATGATGACTAGAGGTGGAAGCTAACAAGTCAACATCTAGTAAATTAAAAACAAAGGAAGAAAAAGCTAAAAGGAAAATGAAATCCAGAGAGGAAAGTACTTCATCATCAAAGACCAAAAATGAAGAACACAAAATTGATGAAATAGCCTCTTTTTAAAGAAATATGTCTAATCTAATTTTAAGAAGTAAAACTCAACCTAGAGTAACCCAATAGGTTGCAGATAGACCTCCCATTTAATATAGAAGACCTTTCCAACCTCGAATTTTGCAAATACCAAATATTGATCAGCAAATTCAACCTCCATTAATGATTGATGATCAAGGCCTTAAAGAAGTTGTCCCTTTTGTTACAAATGATATTAATTATTTTGAATATCCATCATCTCAAAATGTTATTGTCCCAATCAATCAGGACTAACCTCTAGCTCAAAATCAAGAGTCCTCCCAAGTTTCCAAATATCAAGTTTTTTCTGAGCTTCTCATTGCTAAACTGAGTAGAAGATACGACCTAAGACCTAGACAAGGTCCTAGTAGACCTATAAAAAAAGTTACCTTCGATGAACCTGAAGTGAAAGCTACTAAAATACCATCTGTCCAACCACAAAATTAGTTGCAAGAAGAGTCATCTACTAAAAAACATGTTCCAACTGTTTTGTAATTTTGAAAGAGAGTTAGAAAGGGTTAAAATACCTATTCCCTTATCTAAACTTTCTAGAAATCTAGCTTATAAATAGAAAGTCTCCAAATGGATACAATCTTCAAGAGTAGATGTTGAAGGGAATGTAATTAGCCTACAAATGAGAAGCATTCAGTTGTTTTCGGGGCTAGTTTAGATATGATTGATGAAAGTGTGCCACCTTTCTATGTTACATTAAAATTTCATGATTTTCTTTTGTACAACTTTATGTTAGATTATGGTGCTTCCCATAATCTAAAGCCTAAATTTATCATGGACCAACTTTAGTTCCAAATTATGAGGACATATAATGATCTATACACATTTGATTCAAATAAAGTACCTTTCTTGGGATTAATCAAAGGTTTAGTTGTTACACTTTCTCAAATCCCTATGAAAAGCATAGTATTGTATATAGTTGTTACAGACATTCCCCCAAAATTTTCCATGTTGTGTTCAATATCTTGATGTGCTAAAATTAGAGTATTTTTGAGGTCTAAAATGGGTCTCCTAAGGAAATTATAAAATAATAGTGGAAATAACCAAATAAGATTAGATTACATCATCAAATTTTAGAAGGAAAAAAGAAAAAACTATTTTTTCAACTCGTATTTTCAACTTATCTCCCTATGGGTTTACTCAAATTACAAGCAGAAACACTCATTGGATGCATAATTTGATTCCTCATCCAAGGAGTACCCATGTTTCATACTTTTTATGGACCCCGCTACACATAAAATGAGAAATACATGAAACATGTGATTGCAAGCATGTTTTTTTGTGTATTTCTCATTTTTCGTGTAGCAGGGTCCATTGAAAGTATGAAATATGAGTATGCCTTGGATGAGGAATTAATTTTTGCATACAATGAGTACTCCTGCTTGAAATGTGAGTAAAACTTTAGGGAGACAAGTTGAAAATATGATTTGAAAAAGTAGTTTTATTATTTTGTTATTTTTTAATCTTTTTACTTTTTTACTCCAAAAATGGTGAATAATCCACCATGGTTGACATCATCATCTTGAATTCTATTAGTTCTTATAAAGTCTGTTTCGATTGTACATTTTTCTTAGGAGGCCCAATTTATACCTCAAAAATCTCATAATAGACTTGGGGGAAGCTTTCAGATGGATATGTCCTATGCTACAATCCCAGTTTATGGAGGTGAACATTTGAGGCTGTATAGAGAAGTAGGATTAATAAATATTGTCTGTAAAGCTAATCAAGCAATAAATCATCATATGTATTCTATTGATCAAGATTTTGGATGCTTTACTTTAGCTGCAAGTGATATCCTTAATCCTCAAACCAAAATTGAAGATATTGTCAATATACCTCACTTTTCAAAGAGTGATATTTCGAAAATGTATTTTGATTGAGCATTTTCTAAGGATTGAATTGGCATAGGAATTGTACTCATTTCCCCTGAAAATAAAAACATAACCCAATCCTTCAAGTTGAATTTTGAAGGCACAAATAATGTGGCAGAATACAAGGCTTTAATTTTAGGATTGTAATTAGATAAAAGTTTAAAAGTACAAAAACTAGCAGTATATGGTGATCCAGAATTAATTGTAAAACATATTAGGAATCTGTTACAGGGAAAAGTGTCTACTCAGAACTGCTTATCCCACTAAGGTGTGATAGCTGCCTTAGAAACAAACAAAGTAAAGCTACTTTCATTTTTCCTTTATGAAGTATAGATAGAGAAGAACAAAGAAGACCAACCTCTGTCTTGCGCTAATCTCCTGGTTCGATTCTTCTCTTTCTTGATAGTCTTTCGCTACTTGTTCCCTTGCACACCCAGCTTCACAAAGTACCTGTAAGATCACAGTAGCATAGCACTATACGAGAACATGGATCTATAATCATAAACAATCTAGGATCAGATGTAAATTGACCATACAAATGCAACAAACATAAATTACACAAGAGTATGGAGGAAAACTTGAATAGCTTTTATTGATAAACAAGAAAGAGCCAAGGGGAGTTACAACCATTTTTTCTGACCCAGCATCATCCTCTCAGCAAGGAAGCCCCTCTTCACCTCATACAAAGCTTAGATCACCCAACAATCTGATGTTTGTCTCAAGAAACCAACAACAATTCCTTACAATATGCAAAATTCCAGCCTCTGGATCTCTGGGATGAGGGATCCATATATAGATATCTGTAAGGGAGATGAGTTAGCTTGTGATTTGATTAGTGTCTTCCCTCTGATAGTTCTTGCTTCCACTTGGAGATTGATGATCTCTTACTCATCCTTGGTCGAATTCAGAGAGGCAAGTGTCACAGGAGAAGTTTCTGGAAGCTTCCATTGCCTCTCCACCTCGCGAAATGACACTGCCATTTGTCATTTCTCACCCATCGCACCCCATAGAAGGGCTTTTTGAAATGCAACACACCCACACAGTGTGTTTAGGTGAGATGCAATGCACTTTGCCTATGGAGCAGCTGAAATGATCCTGTTTTGACCAATTCTGAGCAGTTTTTCATGGAGAAGTTTTGGGAGAAGCTATAATCAGTTGACCTTGTTCCTTTAGGGGTTAGAACAACACTTTTAGGGACTTAGGAGCCCTTGGTTTATGGAAATTTCATGCTTGGTGCTGCAGTGCCCAAAAATGTCTATAACAGTTGCCCCCTAAAGCATGAGATCGTTAATCTTTTGATGTCGTGTGAAATGCTTTATTATGAGGATCCGAAGTTCTTTCAAGCTGGGAGGAGACCTGTAATAAGATACAATACAATACATTATCTTCATAATATTTTCATGATCTAGCTGAGGCAGGCATTCCCATGCTCAGCTTTATAAATTCATTTTCATGTACATAGGACAGACAATCGTCTGAGTGTAGACTGATGATTCTGATAGAGCCATCATCCCTTTGATTGGATGATTATCTATGTAGCAATGATGTACATTTAATTTCTTTATTTCCCTGAATATATATCGCAGCCAGGATGGATGAAACTAGATCCGGGGTCTTCAATCTCGTTCGATCTTCACTCGAAGTGCAAGTCTATCCATCTAAGAGATGTTCTGGAGTCGAACATGGAAAGACATCGCTTGATTACCAGCCAATGATGTACGCTGTTAACAAGTGTGAGAGGAATCACCGATAATGATAATGACCCTCAAGGTACTGCAGTACAATTCACGTGGTGTGAATAAAGGACTTGGTGTCGAACACCATGCAAAATCTTTCGGTCGAAGGTCATTGATGTAAACCTGTCACCGGAAGTGAGAAACTTGCCATTGAGGCATGCAAGCTTCAAAGTACTGAATGGGGTGTTCCTAGATCAACTTCTTGGATAATGAGCTGATGTCGACAAGAAGCGATCCATCATAGGAGGGCCTTAATGAATCCCACATCAATGACACGAAACGGAGCAAATGATTTTAATGGAGGTGAAAACGATCTCGTGACATAAGGTTCAGGGTGGCGGTCATGAAAGAATGGAGTATGAATGTATTGTAGCGGGTGAGACACAGGTGAATTCTCTGAATGACTTCACTTGAACATATCGGCGACATTGACATGATGGATTGGTAGCATTAACCCCAAATGTGGATGGTGTGATGGGACCATGGCGATGTGACCGGTGAATGAAACAACCCAACCCGACTTGGATGCGGAGTGAAAGTGTCATGTTCAAGAGCGACTTGCTACCAACAAAGTTTCTTCAAGTTTTCTTCCCAATTTTTCCCCAGTCATTGCTGACCAGTACCTCTTTATTTTTGTCAAGCTTGAGGAGGATAACATATGCTTGTTCTATAATTTTCCCTTCGGGCAAACCCATCGCTATGTTTTAACGAGCCTAGCGATAGTGAAACTCGTTCTCGTCTATAGACAAGTTTGTCGCTATTAAAATTTTAACGAGTTTAACGACAAAGATAACTCGGTCCTTTTCAATTTTAGAGAGTCTGAAAAGGAATGTAAAGGAAACTCCAAAATTCCTTTTTCTTCATCTAATCCCTTAAGTTCGAAAAAGTATAAAACAATATAGAAGGGATGAATTTTTGATACTTTTAACGAGCCGAACAAAACAAGCGCTCGATCTTTTTGTGTAATAATCCCTCAGGTCCAAAAAGATTAAAATTTAGAGGAGGGATAGCACTTCCGGTCCCTTTAACGAGCTAGAGAGGCCAATGGCTCGGCAATCTTTTCATATTTTACGAGTCAATTGAAAAGAGCTTAAAGGGGACTCGTCTTTTGAGGAACGAGTGATAAAATGGGTAGCAGCTGATTACAAGGATGGCTAGTGAGATCACTCTTCATAGTTGTCCCTCAAAAAGGGGTAAACAATCAAATGGAGGTGAATGATCGGCCAATACAGAGTGGAGGTGATGATGAGAACACGACCAAGGCTTTTAAAGCCTGAATATTACATTCACGATGGTTATTTACTGGGAAATCGGTTCATTTTTTATTGAGCTTAAACACTGGGGGGAAACATTTGCTCATGACTTATGTTTATTTTTTAACGAGCTTGAACTATGTCCTAAAACTGCTCGATTAATCCAGTCGTATAATAAGAATGTCTCATATATAAATGGAAATTTTTAGAGTTTTGCCCCACATACTTCCTTTATGCAAGTTAGGAAATGACCAATCCTACAAGTTTAAAGGGTTAGAGGATCTACAAATTTAAAAAAATAAATAGTCGCTCTTCGCTTGCATGCCAAAAGGTTTGCATGCCCCCAGGTATAAAACAGAATTTCAAGGTTACCCCTTCTTCTTTCCGTTAAAACATTTGTTTTACCGAGAGAGGTCTACCTCTTACAGGTTACCAAATATTATTCTATTCACGGTGTAAAAAAAACACTTCTTTGGCGATGTTTATCGAAATAAACAAAGGTGAGTGGCAATGCCTGCCAACCCACATAAATTTGACAAGAGAATCTTATTCCAGAATAACCCCCTCTTCCAATCACGGACGGGAGTACAGACTAGTCATATTCTCTCGCGGAAACCTACCCTATACCCGAAGTTTTCCTGCCGAAGCAGACCAAGGTGCATGCCCCCTGGGTTTCAGTCATGTCCCCCAAATCACTCGCGCTCATCAGGCGGACGGACTGGAGATTGATGAGACATTCCTTGTGTGAGAAGACCATTCAGGGATGGTATATTACTATTTGCTCTGTGTGATCCGGGAAATGAAAGCTGGTCCACAAGCTTCACCACTCTTCCTTCGTGTGGAAAACACATTACTCTAAAGAGTGAGGAGACAATCGCTCCCATGCAATAAATATAGTCTCATCCAAGGAGTAGATTATAATCCAGGGGTCCTTGAACTACCATTACATTCATTTGAACGGTTTTCCCTCTCAATGTTATGGGCACATTGGGAAGGATCCCTAACGGTCAACTGGTTCCTTTGTCAAAGCCTGTTAGATTTCTCATCTCAGGCAAAGCGATGGTGAACCAAGCGCTTTCCAAGAATTCGAGGAAAGGATACTCACAGAAGCCCCTTCATCTATGATGGTACCCGCCATAACCATCCTATATATTTGAACAATGATACGGAATGGTATACTAGCCGGTAAACGGGGTCTGACTAGTTGGTTCCAATCGAAGGAGACAACTAGGTTGCTTGGTGGTGTTGGCATTATGATTCTGGTATGGCTCTATGATACAGGTGTTGTACTTGATGGCAACTCACTCAAGTGGCAAAACTCTGTTCAGGCTCTCAAAATGATGGAAATTAAGAGGTTCGCAGGTGAATGGTTCAAAAGGTGCGGACCCGCAGGTTCTCCTTCCAAGAAGTGCGGTCATACCCGCAGCTTATCCGTTTAGAAAGTGCGGTCCCCTAGTTCACTCACTTCAAGGCAGAGAAGTGCGCTCACGTGGGGTTCCTTATGTTTGGCCCGTGGTATTTAGCCCGTCGTTCATGATCCTATGGTTTTGGCCCATGGTATAGGATCTAATTTAGCCCCGGTTTGGATCCCTTGTATTGGTTATTGATGGTTTCGTCCCATGGTGTGAATAAGGGCTTGACTATAAATAGGGAAGGAGATCACTTGGCTTAGATCATCTTTGAAATTTGAATATCATAAGAACTGAATTTTGGGTTATCAGTTTTTTAAAAGCCAGATCTAAATCAAGGTAAAATTTAAAGGCGAATCCATTGGTGAGTCGTCATCTCTCGGGCACATGATCAGATCTGTGGATCTGACTGTCTGTGGTACATTGGAGGATTGTTAATTTGGCCCTAATTAGAGGTTCGCAGGCGATCTGAAGGCGCAATGCGGGGGTACACAGTACAGAGGAAGGCACAGTGCGGGTATACGCAGCGCAGTTGAAGGCGCAGTGCAGGGTACGCAGTACAGAGGAAGGCACAGTGCGGGTATACGCAGCGTAGCTGAAGGCGAAGTGCGGGGTACGTAGTACAGAAGAAGGCAGAGTGCAGGTATACGCAGTGCAGCTGAAGGCGCAGTGCGGGGTACGCAGTACAGAAGAAGGCGCAGTGCAGGTATACGCAGCACAGCTGAAGGTGAAGTGCGGGTATCGACAGGTGTATATTGGTGAAGTTGCGGACCTGTTTTGAAATATTTGTTGGCTGCCTATTTGCTGCTATGTTTTGGGTTTAGGTTACTGGTGTTGTTTTTTTTTTTTCTGTTTACAACATTCTGAGAAGTTTGGGTGGCTCATTGGATTGATTGTATAAGGAGATTGGTTGATTCACATGTACTTGATGTTTATTTGATGTTCTTGGATCCAGTCTGAAAATTAATGAAAAGTGGTCCTTGAAAGAAAAGAAGTAGGGGGTTGTAACTCCCTTCCAGGAGAGACTGGAAAATGAGAGAGAGTTGTAGCTCTCTGCAGGTTACAGCCTGCGTACTGGTAAAGGACTCCACCAGTACAAAATCATTGTGAAAGGAGTTTCTAATTGAAAGAAGATAGAGACATATTGCAGCAGGTGGTTTTCACCCACATTGGGTTTCCACCTTATATCTAGTGTTCTTTGGTGTGACTATCTGTTTTTCTTGTTCATGCTCATTATTTTATGGTACTAACATACAATAATTCAAAGTATAAATATATTGAAAAAGAATTTGATAATACTGATTCACCCCCCCCCCCTCTCAGTATTATTTCCAACAATTGGTATCAGAGCAAGTCCTTCTGAAGGAGCTTGATCGCTTGAAGGAAGATCCATCATGAGAAACTACGAGAGGGAAGCATCAATCAGGCCACCGATTTTTGATGGGACAAACTTCGTGTATTGGAAGGTAAGAGTTACTGCCTATCTTCAATCTTTGGGTACAGAAGTCTGGGACATCATAGAAACATAATATACTTTTCCATCAGCTACTCCTACAGATCCAGCTGAGAAGAAGAAATATGAAACAAATGCAAAGGCAGTCAATACTCTTCTAGGATGTCTATCTCAATCAGAATTTGTGAAAGTTATGCAGTATAAATCTGCAAAATAAATATGGGACAAGATTGTTCTGAGCTATGAAGGAGATGATCAGGTAAAACGTGAAAAACTTCAAACCCTCAGGATTCAATATGAAAATCTCAAGATGTATAATGATGAAAGTGTGGCTAACTATTTTCTTCATGTGGATGAGATTGTTAATTGTATGAAAAATTTGGGTGAAGAAATAAAAGAGGCTGTTGTGGTTGAAAAAGTTCTAAGATCCTTGTCACCTAGGTTTGAGTCTAAAGTTTCTGCTATAGAAGAAAAGGAGAATCTACAACATCTTAAAATGTCACAACTGCATGGAATTATAACTGCTTATGAAATGAGGAAAGGAGGTCCATCTGACAGGAGAGAAGATGCCTTGAAGGCTTCAGGCAAAGGAGAGTACTATGAATCAGTACGTGGGTCAGAAGAAGAAGAAGAATCAAATTTTGTCAGAAATCTTCAACGGGGTGCTGGACGGTTCAGAGGTAAGTTACCCTTCAAATGCTTTGCTTGTGGAAGAGTAGGTCACTATGCTGCCAAATGTCCTCATAAGGATAAGATCGAAAAGGGAAAGGAACCTATTAGATGGAACAAGAAACAGAATGCAAATAAGAAAAGCTACTACACTCATGAAGACAGTGATGGTCTATCAAATAGTGATGAAGATGAACGAGGTAATGACTATAAACTTTTAATGGCGTTTGAAGATGATGATTACATGGATGCTACAGATGTGGATAGCTTTTATGAAGAGATTTCTAGACTCAAGACATGTATAGAAGAAAAGAATGTGATCATTGATACTCTACAATTTCAAATTGATGAAAAAGAATTTTTTTTTGAAAAGTTAGAATGTGAAATTGTTGGCCTTAGAAAAGAAATTGAGAAAACAAAGGCTATTAATCTTAAGTTTGTCAAAGGATCTGAAACTCTAGATAAGATCATCAATGTACAACGTTCTCCGCTAAACAAGACAGGTATGGGGTATAATGGAGAAACATCTCAAGCATCCACCTCAAAGAGTTATCTTGATGCAGCAAGAAGGAATGAGCAAAAGCACAATGGAGATCATCAGGTAAAGCAGGGACGAATTACATCAAGAAAAAACAAAGACTACCAGGTAAACCAGGGGCAATCTATCTTAAGGGTGAACAAAAGCTACAACCAGCCACAGGTAAAATCTTCTCAATTTGCTTCAAGAATGGATGACAATAGAAATTACAATCATTTGGCCGGTAGATTTGATAACCGCAGAAGTTTCTTCAATGGCCAATGTTTCTCTTGCCATAACTTTGGTCACAAAGCAGCTCAATGTGTTGCATATAAAACAATCATGACTAGAGAAGCTCAAAAACAAAGAAGTATGACTGGGATTACAAAAAGGACCTATAACAACTTTTCGGCTCTTGAAAATGAAATTGAATGTTCTATTTGTAATAACTTCGGTCATGAAGATTCTGAATGCAGGAGTAGGTTTCAACAGGCAAAGGAACAAGCCTCAAGCACCAGAACATGGAGAATAAAAGAACCACAATCAAAAAGATGTGGGATAGCCTTTTATGCAGAGGGACAGGAAAATCTATGGTACATCGATAGTGGATGTTCGAATCATATGACAGGTGATAAAGAAAAACTTGAATCATATTCTGCTTTAGAAAAGGGAAAGAAAGTTTCTTTTGGAAATGATACTCCTGCAACTATAAAAGGAAAAGGCACAGCTCAATTGAAAGAAAAGGTCAAAGCTGGAAATGTTTTGTATGTTGATGGCTTGAAGCATAATCTTCTGAGTGTCAGTCAGATGTGCGATCAAAGAACCGAGGTAATATTTCGATCAAATGGATGTAGTGTTTGTGATCTTGATACAGGGAAAACAGTGATCAAAGGTAGAAGAAATCCAAATAATCTATACATATTTGAAGAAGGACAACAACAATGCTATTTGAGCAAGGATGATGAACATTGGTTATGGCACCGGAGGTTGGGGCATCTAAGCTTTTCACAAATAAGGAAGGCATGCAAATATCAGGAAGTTCGTGGTCTTCCAAATATCAAAATTCTAGACAACACTATATGCAAATCATGTCAGTTTGGTAAGCAAACCAGAACCAACTTCCCGGAGAAGGAAGGATCAGCCAGCAGGCCTCTTGAACTAGTCCATACAGATGTATGTGGTCCTTTCAGGACAAGGTCACCTCGAGGAGAAGAATACTTGATATTATTCATTGACGATTTCTCCAGGTTTGTTTGGTTAGGACTTTTGAAGCACAAAGACGAAGCATTCGAAAAATTAAAATCCTTCAAAGCCTTGGTTGAAAATGAATCAGGTTACAAAATTAAGTGCCTCAGGTCTGATAGAGGTGGGGAGTTTACTTCAATTGAATTTTTCGATTTCTGTGAAGAACATGGGATAAGAAGGGAATTCTCTACAGCTAGAGCTCCTCTGCAAAATGGAGTGGTGGAAAGGATGAACAGAACAGTCCAACAAATGGCTCGTGCTATGCTTGATGAGTCTGGAACTCCCGCAACTTTCGGGGGTGAAGCTGCATATGCTGCGGTTGTTATTCTCAACAAAACAAATGTCTGAGTGAACAGCACTCAAACTCCTCATGAGCTCTAGTATGGTGAGACTCCTTCGGTAAAGCATTTCAAAATTTTTGGGAGCAAATGCTATATTAAGAATACTGATGGGAAACTTGGCAAACTTGAACCTAGAGTAGATGAAGGCATTCTTCTTGGTTATTCTCCACACAGCAAAGCATATAAGTTCTACAATAAAAGACTTGGAAAAATTGTTGACAGCATTGATGTAGTGGTTGATGAAAAAGGATACATTCCTAGGCAAGTAAATCATGAAAATATCGAAGAAAATGAAGACTACCCTCAAAGACAGAATGATGAAGAAGAAGAACCTCAAGGAGCACCAGAGGAACAGATAAGGATAGAAGAGAAGACTCCATCAAGGTATGTTCAGAAGAATCATCCAGAATTTCAGATTTTGGGGCAGAAAGAAGAAGGTGTACAAACAAGAAGAACGATTGCAGAAGCTTCAAGCTATTTGGCATTACTCTCCTCCACTGAACCACAAAATGTAAGAGAGGCATGCAAAGATGAATGTTGGGTCAAAGCAATGGATGAAGAACTTGAGCAGATCGAAAAGAATAACACTTGGGAGTTGGTTCCTAGACCAAAGGATAAGAATGTTATAGGGACAAAATGGATCTTCAAGAGTAAGTTGAATGAAAATGGGGAAGTAATTAGAAACAAGGCCAGACTTGTTTGTAAAGGATATGCCCAGCAAGAAGGAATAGATTTTGAAGAAATTTTTGCTCCTGTTGCAAGACTTGAGGCCATCCGAATGTTCCTTGCTCTCTCAAGCTTTCAAAAGTTCAAAGTATTTCAAATGGATGTGAAATCAGCCTTTCTGAATGGAGACTTAGAAGAAGAAGTATACATTGAGCAGCCAGATGGTTTCATTCTTGGAAATGATCCAAATCTTGTATGCAGACTGAAAAAGGCTCTCTATGGTCTTAAACAAGCTCCAAGGGCTTGGTACTATCGTTTGGACAAATATCTTCATCAACAAGGTTTTTCAAAAGGATCAGCAGATAGCAATCTTTATATAAAAATTGAAAATTACAAATTGCTAATACTTGTTGTGTATGTAGATGATATTATCTTTGGTAGCAATGAAGAAACTATGAGTCAAAGCTTTGCCTTGGTGATGCAGAAAGAATTCAAAATGTCTTTGCTTGGAGAACTGACATATTTTCTTGGATTGCAAATCCAACAAAATGAAGGAGGGATCTTCTTGTCTCAAACCAAGTATCTCAAGCAGATTTTGAAGAAATATGGTATGGAAGAAGGAAAACCAGTATGTACACCCATGGTCACAGGATGTAACCTCAGTGAAAATGATGAATCAGCAACAGTGCATCAACCAACCTATAGATCTATGATTGGAAGTCTACTTTATTTGACAGGTACCCGACCAGACATCAAGCATGCAGTGGGAATAGTTGGAAGATTTCAGGCAAATCCAAAGGAAACTCATCTTCAAGCAGTAAAGAGAATTTTCAAATATCTTCAAGGGACTCAAAACTATGGCTTATGGTATCCTAGAGATACAGATCTCACACTTCATGCTTATACAGATGCAGATTGGGCCGGAAGCGTGGATGACAGGAAGAGCACAAGTGGTAGTGCATTCTTTATGGGTTCCTGATTAGTATCTTGGTTCAGCAAGAAACAGAGTTCAATTGCTTTGTCTACAGCTGAAGCGGAATATGTGGCTGCTGCATCTTGCTGCACTCAACTCCTTTGGATGATGCAGACCTTGCAGGATTTTCAAATCACTTGTACACCACCTATCTCCATCTTATGTGATAATACAAGTGCAATCAGCATTTCAAAGAACCTAGTCATGCATTCAAAGACCAAGCACATACCAATCAAGTATCACTTTCTCCGAGAACAAGTGCTTGAACAAAAGCTCAAGTTGGAGTATGTTCCTTCTAAGGAACAAGTTGCTGATATACTCACCAAACCATTGCCTAGGGAGACCTTTGAATACCTCAGGCAAAAGATGGGGGTTGTTGATGCATCATCTTGTTGTTGACTCTCTTTTGATTGTTGGTTGTATGCAAGGTTCATCTGGGGTATATGCGTACATTTGCTGAGTTGCGGATTGGTCGAAGATCGAATGGCACAGGTTTAGGGGGAGCATATAATGGATTGTTGGCATTATGGAGGAAGTACAGAAGAAATATTGTTGCGATATGTCTCTATCTCTTTCATGGTCATTTATGGTGTTTGGTGGATTATGGTTCTTCTTTGCAGATCTGGTTTATAGTCAGGGGGAGCATGGTCTTAGGGGGAGCATAACCCTTTGCCCTTGATGTCAAAGGGGGAGAATGACGTTGAGGATCTTGAGGTTGCCATCAAGTCCAAAGGGGGAGATTGTTGGCATTATGATTCTGGTATGGCTCTATGATACAGGTGTTGTACTTGATGGCAACTCACTCAAGTGGCAAAACTCTGTTCAGGCTCTCAAAATGATGGAAATTAAGAGGTTCACAGGTGAATGGTTCAAAAGGTGCGGACCCGCAAGTTCTCCTTCCAGGAAGTGCGGTCATACCTGCAGCTTATCCGTTCAGAAAGTGCGGTCCCCTAGTTCACTCACTTCAAGGCAGAGAAGTGCGCTCACGTGGGGTTTCTTATGTTTGGCCCGTGGTATTTAGCCCGTCGTTCATGATCCTATGGTTTTGGCCCGTGGTATAGGATCTAATTTAGCCCCGGTTTGGATCCCTTGTATTGGTTATTGATGGTTTTGTCCCATGGTGTGAATAAGGGCTTGACTATAAATAGGGAAGGAGATCACTTGGCTTAGATCATCTTTGAAATTTGAATATCATAAGAACTGAATTTTGGGTTATTAGTTTTTTAAAAGCCAGATCTAAATCAAGGTAAAATTTAAAAGCGAATCCATTGCTGAGTCGTGATCTCTCGGGAGCATGATCAGATCTGTAGATCTGACTGTCTGTGGTACATTGGAGGACTGTTAATTTGGCCCTAATCAGAGGTTCACAGGCGATCTGAAGGCGCAGTGCGGGGGTACGCAGTACAGAGGAAGGCACAGTGCGGGTATACGCAGCGTAGCTGAAGGCGTAGTGCGGGGTACGCAGTACAGAGGAAGGCACAGTGCGGGTATACACAGCGCAGCTGAAGGGGCAGTGCGGGGTACGCAGTACAGAAGAAGGCACAGTGCGGGTATTCGCAGCACAGCTAAAGGCGTAGTGCGGGGTACGCAGTATAGAAGAAGGCGCAGTGCGGGTATACGCAGCGTAGCTAAAGGTGAAGTGCGGGTATCCGCAGATGTATATTGGTGAAGTTGCAGACCTGTTTTGAAATATTTGTTGGCTACCTATTTGTTGCTGTGTTCTGGGTTTAGGTTACTGGTGTTGTTTTTTTTTTCTGTTTACAGCATTCTGAGAAGTTTGGGTGGCTCATTGGATTGATTGTATAAGGAGATTGGTTGATTCACATGTACTTGATGTTCTTAGATCCAGTCTGAAAATTAATGAAAAGTGGTCCTTGAAAGAAAAGAAGTAGGGGGTTGTAACTCCCTTCCAGGAGAGACTGGAAAACGAGAGAGAGTTGTAGCTCTCTGCAGGTTGCAGCCTGCGTACTGGTAAAGGACTGCACCAGTACAAAATCATTGTAAAAGGAGTTTCTAATTGAAAGAAGATAGAGACATATTGCAGCAGGTGGTTTTCACCCACATTGGGTTTCCACCTTATATCTGGTGTTCTTTGGTGTGACTATCTTTTTTCTTGTTCATGTCATTATTTTATGGTACTAACATACAATAATTCAAAGTATAAATATATTGAAAAAGAATTTGATAATACTGATTCACCCCCCCCTCAATATTATTTCCAACAGGTGGTGGGACCGAATAGACGGCCGGGTATGAATCTGGTGAACTTCCTTCCTGCGATAAAGGAACGGGTAAATTGCCCCCATGTTCATCGGAGTATGTGCTTACGAAAAGAATTTGGACGGTGTCATCCTTGTTCTCTTCGGTGACTGTATCATCTGAAGATGGAACCTCTGAAGGCAAGACCGGGTCAACTGCCGTCTCGAACTTTTGACTTTCATCTGGTATGGGTTCAGATGGTTTGTCTTCAATGATAGATGCTTAAGCCGACCATCTGGGCGGGTCAGCCGATTTTTCAACTAGTGACGGACTCGGCAAGAGTTTTTTATATCTAGGAGGAAGTTGTAATGGTGAAACCAGACGATCGTCCAAAACTCTTTTCGCCTCGTCTAAGAAGGGACAACGGTGGATGGCATGATCACCTTCGCACAATTTACAAGGAAATCTATATTTTCCTTTTTGTCTTGGGGCTTAACTTTCACTAGTCGACGGTGTGTTTTCAACATGATCATCAGAGGTTGACGACACCAGGTTGTGCAAACGAGGAGACCAGTCCCTTAAGATCCGAGGGATGCAAGGACAATCTCTATGATATTGGTCTCCTTTACAAATGACACATGGTGATTTAGGCTTGGTCAGTGCAGTGTGTGGATTTTCGCTAGACGATGCTCATTTGCCCCCATTCGCTTTTGGCTCCTTCTTCTTCTTCTCTTTCTTCTTCTTTTCCTTCTTCTTCTTAGGTACTTGATTTTTGGCACTACCAACCCCATCAAGCGAAGAAGAAGGAGGAGAGGAAGAATTGGAGGAAGTAGAAGGTTGGTGGGTAACTCTGGATTCGTCTAGTTGCTGACTCGACTGTTCAGGAATTGCAGTGTTCTGAACGACAGAGGTTGAGAAGAGCCATATGGGCAAGCCAATTGTCAGTCCTGGAAGCGACAAGGTGGCCATATGGTGTGCGCCAACATCTCCCCAAGAGGAGAAGGGACTAGGATTTCCTCCAAGGGGAACTCCTTGGTTAGTGGACTCCATTTTCTTCAACCTAAGATCAAGGTAGGAAAAGGTGATGATTATTCCGTTTAAAATAAATTTTAGACGCTTTGACACAACTTGTTTTTTCAATTTTTAAGAGTCGAGAAAAAACAAAAGATGACTCTAGTCGCCTTCGATTTTTAATGAGCCTGAAGTGAAAAGTGCTCAGATGGACCTTTTCCGTTAAAGATTCTGAAAAGGAATGAAAGGGACTACTCTGGAAATCTAGGTAGAGGGATTACCAAACCAATCGCAAAACTGCAGAATACTTTTTACGGTACGATAGTCAATCTTCCTGAATGCTGTGTTCAGTGCATTGCAATCGATAGGGCGGTAGACATGGCTTCCTATGGATAAAGGATTAAGCCTATTGGGGTATCCCAAAATATACTCGACAGTACGTGGGAGCACAAGTCCGTACTGGCACTTATTGTCTCAAAGTGGAGGAATCACCCAACAATCAGTGAGAACAACAGTTACCAGGCTTTACGATGCCGGAATACGTCTCTAGCCTAGACTTCTAAATGTTGTGCGTTAGGTTCCAAAGCGTTGTTAGATTCATTCAATTTATTTTATAGTTGATCTTGTTTATGAAGTTTGCCTTTCAGGGTCACCACGAGATGTAGTATAATTCTTAAAATGCAATCTAAGATGATAAACAATCTTTTTATCTTCTTTGTGCAATGAAAATCCTAGCTACTAAGGAAAGAAAGACAGAATCCTTTCACAAAGAGCAAAGAGCACACTCTAAATGCACTTTCCTAAATCAAACCAATCAGACTGTCTAAATGCAAATGCACATGCATGTATTTGTTTTCAACTTTCTTAGTATGTAAATGATAAAAAGAAAGTTGATGCACAAATCTGAATTACTTTTCAAGCGACAGTTATCAACAAGCTTCTTTTCGAAATCAAAAATGGAGGCAATCACAACACCTTACGATTTGGAAATGAATACTTGTTTTCGACACTAGAAAAATTACAAATTCAGACCAAAAACGATAGTAATAGGATAATCGACTATCTACAGCAATCAAACTCTTTCCTATGATTGAAAACGACACTTGCGACACTTTCAAATCAAAGGACGATAGTGCGATTATGTTACTTTTTGCAAAGGAGAACTGAAAATGACTCAACAAACACACAAAAACATTTACAGTTCTTTTGTACAAAGGAGGCAGAACATCATCAAGGAAAAGGGGTTTCAAACAAAGATATACTGATCATAGGCAGCAAAATTCATGAATAGAACTGGAAAGAATGAATCATAGAAACCAAAACTACACAATTCCTAGTCTGATCAGCGCACCTGTAACACAGGGAATTTGAAATGCAGCGCACCTACTACACTCAGGAAGTGTGCTGAATTTCAAATTCTTAGAACAGTACCTGCGCTAGACTAGATACGAGACTTTGCTTGGGTTTCGAGTCACAGTTTGCACTTCAGTTCATGGGTTTTGGCCGAGAAAATGGTAATCAGTAATGCAACAATCAGGGGTAGATCTAAGGAGGATCTAAGAGCTACCACAAGGGGCAATCAGAGAGTTTGTGAATCAGTTTTTTAAATCATAAATAGATCCCGGAGATTGACTGAAGCGACATTTATCTACTTTTCATTTGCATAGCAAATACAGTTCGAAAGCTACCTGGCACGACTTCAGACTCCGTCTGTAAGTTTATGAAATAGACAACAAGGAAGATAAACAAACAAACTAATTCGTCCCCAGCGGAGTGGCCATTTTGTTATAGGGAAAAGTGTCTACTCAGAACTGCTTATCCCACTAAGGTGTGATAGCTGCCTTAGAAACAAACAAAGTAAAGCTACTTTCGTTTTTCCTTTATGAAGTATAGATAGAGAAGAACAAACAAGACCAACCTCTGTCTTGCGCTAATCTCCTGGTTTGATTCTTCTCTTTCTTGATAGTCTTTCGCTACTTTTTCCCTTGCACGCCGAGCTTCACAAAGTACCTGTAAGATCATAGTAGCATAGCACTATACGAGAACATGGATCTATAATCATAAACAATCTAGGATCAAATGTAAATTGACCATACAAATGCAGCAAACATAAATTACACAAGAGTATGGAGGAAAACTTGAATAGCTTTTATTGATAAACAAGAAAGAGCCAAGGGGAGTTACAACCAGTTGTTCTGACCCAGCATCATCCTCTCAGCAAGGAAGCCCCTCTTCACCTCATACAAAGCTTAGATCACCCAACAATCTAAGTTTGTCTCAAGAAACCAACAACAATTTTTTACAATATGCAAAATTCCAGCCTCTGGATCTCTGGGATGAGGGATCCATATATAGATATCTGTAAGGGAGATGAGTCAGCTTGTGATTTGATTAGTGTCTTCCCTCTGATAGTTCTTGCTTCCACTTGGAGATTGATGATCTCTTACTCATCCTTGGTCGAATTCAGAGAGGCAACTGTCACAGGAGAAGTTTTTGGAAGCTTCCATTGCCTCTCCACCTCGCGGAATGACACTGCCATTTGTCATTTCTCACCCATCACACCCCATAGAAGGGATTTTTGAAATGAAACGCACCCACACAGTGTGTTTAGGTGAGATGCAACACACTTTGCCTATGGAGTAACTGAAATGATCCTGTTTTGACCAATTCTGAGCAGTTTTTCATGGAGAACTTCTGGGAGAAAGTGTAATCAGTTGACCTTGTTCCTTTAGGGGTTAGAACAACACTTTTAGGGACTTAGGATCCCTTGGTTTATGGACATTTCATGCTTGGGGTTGCAGTGCCCAAAAATGTCTATAACATAATCTTTGTCAAATAAAGCATCCTAGACTTAGAGCTTATAGGAATGAAGTATGGCACTGTGTGGAAAACTATTTTCAGGCATTGAATATCTCATTAATTCTGAGAGAAGATAATATTCATGTAGATTCCTTATTAGTTTCTACAAGTTATTTTAAAATACCTGGTTCTTTGAATTTACATTACCAAATTGAAGTAAAGTATAGGCCTTCCATCCTAGCTAATTTAATACACTGACAAGTCTTTGAAGATGATTAGCAATTGAACAATTTCTTACAACCAATTGATGAATTTTATGGTTTACACGTTGAAGATGAAAATAGTGATGAAATGAAATCAAATGATGGTGACTTAGATTTGAACTTTAAACATAAGATTGTTGATCATGATATCATTCATTTATATAATAATAACATTCCAAAGGGATTAGTTCCCTTTGAAAAAAAATAATCAGATGTATCAAAAACTTCATTGCTAAGTTCACAATAGGAAGATGTATAGGACTGTATTATTGGTACTACAAAAGAAATAAAAAATGTCAAATATCATACAATTTTCCTCAAGACATAAAAGAAAAATATGTCAGTTTGTTTAAGAAATAGATAAATGTATTTTCATGGTCATATGAAGAACTGAAAACCTATGACATAACTATTATTGAGCACAAAATTCCTCTTCAACTGGAAGTTAAGCCATTTCAACAAAAATTAAGAAGGATTAACCTAGTCCTACTACCTATTATTGAGAAAGAAGTAAGAAAGTTTTTGGATACTAAAATAATTGTTCCCTTAAGATATTTTGAATGGATAGCTAACCTAGTACCTGTTAGGAAGAAAAATGGAGAGATAAGACTATGTGTTGATTTTAGAAACTTGAACAGATTATGTCTGAAAGATAATTATCCATTACATAAAATGGATCAATTACTTCAAACAGTATCAGGTTATGACAAGATTTCAATTTTGGATGGTTTTTCCGGATACAACCATATTTTGTTCAGTCAAGAAGACAGAGAAAATACAACATTCATAACTCTATAGGGTACTTTCATGTATGTCGAGATTCCATTTGGTTTAATTAATGTTGGAGAAACATTTCAAAGAGTAATGGATCTGGAATTCGTTGGTAAGATAAATAAATTCATAGTCATTTACCTTGATGATTTGATATTATTTTCAAACTCAGATGCTAAACACGTCAAATACTTGAGGAATTTTTTTATAGACGTAGAAAATTTGGGATTTCTCTTAATCCTAAAAATTCACTTTTTGCAATGAGGGAAGGAATATTGTTGGGACACATCATTTCAAAAGGAGCTATAATTGATCCTAAGAGAGCTTAAACAATTCAACTAATTTGTTTTCCTAAAATAAGAAAGAAATTCAGTCATTCGTAGGGAAGATAAATTTTTTAAGGAGATTCATACCTAATTATGCTAAAATTGTTAAATATACTACTGATATTCTCAATAAAGATAATGAATTTAAATGGAATATCCAAGCTAGATACTCTTTTCTAACTGTCGAAGATACATTTCAATGAACTCCTTCAACACTTAATTTGTCAACCCAGATCTACATAAGCTTAGAGGCGTAGCAAAGGAAATGCAAAGAATGTATGGTTTAACTTATATAAATTTTACTTCTATTCTCTGACTAAATTTTTAGAATCAAGAAATGAAATTTCAAAGGAAACCTTTCAGCAAAACAACACCAAGCCACTCTGGGTACTAGATTCAATTCAAGAAAATACTCGCTAGAAACTTTGACAGAAAAATTAAAGCATGCCTTGCGATCAATCAAAACGAATACTAGAAAAAAAAATATGTTCTTTTGATCAAAATACAAGTGTAGTATTTTTGGATTTGATCCGAATTAAATGGGTCAGCTATCCACTTGGTACAGGAATAGCAGGCGGTACAGGAACTGCGGATCCTACACCAACCAAACTTCACGTTCAATTAATGACATTTACTCACCATTCCTTAAGCAAATATCAAAAGGTAAGTTACAAATAAATTTAAATATATTTAATCTTTTTAATAATGAATAAGACCCTACAGTCCATATCCAATAAAATCACAGAAAGGGACCAAAAATCATGTGTAAAGGTTTAATTTTAATTGTAAAAGAGAGGCTTAGCTAGTGTAGTTAGGACAAAGATAGGGTTAAAATAAGGGAAATTATGGCGACCAACACTCTTTCTAACAAATAAAAAAGGATATTTTAGAAGCTCGAGTGCTTTCCATCCGAGATTATTCAAAACTTTAAGTATTTTCGCCTTCGCCTCAAGTACTACCATAGCAACATTTTTATTGTAGAGAAATGATGATCAAGATGTGCATCCGATCGATTTCTTTAGTAAGGTTATGAGAGATTTTGAACTAAAATATGACATCAGAGAAAAATAATATTATGTCTTGGTACAAGATTTGAAAGCAATTAGGATTTATGTCTTACACTCTCCTATAATTGCTTATGTGCCTAACAATGCAATAAAGACATTGTTGACTCAACTTGATACAGATGGAAAGAGGGGAAGATGGATTGCTAATATACTTGAGTTTAATTTAGATATCATAGCTATAAATTTGGTGAAATGACATGGTTTAGCTAAGCTCTTAGAAAAGTCAAACTGAAAAATACTTGGTATTAATGCTATAATGTTGATTTCTAGTGAGAAGAATCCACAAGAAACTTCTCAGATTTCAGGTGAGAAGATGTATATTTTTACTCGTAGATTCAACAACTCATGTAATATACTAAAACACAAGAAAAGCATCTACTCTACTCTTCTTAGAGAAAACCAAAAATGAGTAACAATATAAATCACACATAACACAATATTTCTCTGGGGAAAGAAATTGCTAAAAACCCCGACTATCTATATTGCATTAACGAGAAGATCTGAGAAGAAAATACAATTATTTTTCACACTAGAAAAATCCCTGCACAAGTATGCTCTAACACTCTGCCTCACAAGCCATCTCAAGCCAATACTTAGACAATTATGTTTCCTTCCAAGCCCCTACTTCCTTATGTTTTTACTATAGGAAACAACCCATATTTTATGGGAAATCCACTCTCCATAACTATGCAATCCAAACATAGGTCCTAAACTGATTACATGCACAATCTATACAACTCAAAAAATTATACTACTTATAATACACTGTCCTTGAAATCTAATCTCAACAAGTTATTCCTCTGAACTGACATGCATGAATTATTTATGAGTGAATATTCAGTTAACTAGTGTGGTACTGGTTGATGCACTGGTGCACTATCCACTACTAGACCTCTACTAGTTCCTCAAACAATTAGAACTAGCTTAACTGACTATAACTCAGTTAGACTGAATTATCTAATTATAACTCCAAAGAACTCAACCTGGGAACTTAAAATTTATGGATCGCTCTACATGACTCTAGATAGACTTCCAAATCGAATTTCCTAATTCAATTAAGTCAATTTAACTTAATTAACTATTACAAGTTGCTATGAGAATAGAATTACAATTTTAATTCACATTTTAATTCAAGGACAAATTAAATTGGAATTTATTGTTGCTATTTTTAATACTCCCTCTCAACAAGAAAGGGATTATCAGCTACCCTGATCCTGTCTCTGTGAAACTCAAATTTTCATCTTGACAAATCCTTTGTCAAAATATTTGCATGCTTCTCCTCTGTTGGAATGTACTCCAACAACATAATCCTCCTCTGCACACAATCTCAAAGATGATAATACCATATATCAATATGCTTGGACCGATCATGAACAAATGGATTTTCATAGAGTTTGATACAACTCTGATTGTCACAGTAAATCACAGTTGGATCCATCCGGCTAAACAAATAAACCAACAAAAATCTTCCTCATCTAGATGGCCTCACAAGCTGCTTGACTAGCAGCCATGTACTTTGCCTTTGTTGAACTAAGTGCATCTGATCTCTATTTCCTATTGTACCAAGAAATAATTGTTGATTCAATACTTAAGATCCCTCCTGCTTTACTCTTCATGTTGGATGGACTCCTTGCCCAATCTGCATCGGTGAAGACTTAAAGGTTCACTCCCTTTGTCCATCTGCACCATAAACCATATTGAGTAGTGCCTTTGAGGTATCTCAACACATGATTTTCTGCCTTCCAATATAGCTTGGTCGACATAACCATCACTTTATTAAGTTGGTTAACTGCATAACACATGTTTGGTCATGTGTTCACCAAATACATGAGTGAACCCACAAGCTGTCTATAAATATTAGCTTCCACTACTTCACTAGAAGTAGCATCCTCCTTCCTCGAGTTACCTACTAGAGGAGTCTCCATGGGTTTATTTCTCTCCATGTGAACCTTTTGAGTATCTCATTGGCATACTTACCCTAAGAGACAGAAATTTCCACATCACCTTTCCATACTTCCATGACCAAAAAGTAATACATGAGACCCAAGTCCTTCATTTTGAACTCTCTTGCAAGATCCTCTTTGCAAGACTTGATCAACTTCTCATCACCTGGCAAAATAAAATCATCAACATATAAAAAAATAATCAACAATTTACCTTCAACCATAATATGGTAAATGTTTGCATCCAATTCACTTTTGGTGAAGCCCAACCCGGTGAAGTAGTTATTGATCCTGGTGTACCAAGCACAGGGTGCTTTCTTTAGGCCATACAATGCTCACTTGAGTTGGCACACATCAAACACTCGGTTAAAGGTCTCAAAACCTTCAAGTTGCTCAATATACACCTCTTCCTCAATCATGCCATTAAGGAAGGTTGGCTTTACATCCATATGGTGTATCTGCCAACCTATATGCGCTGAAAGTGCCAAAATGGCTCTGATTGGTGAGTACCTTGCAATAGGAGAAAAAGTCTCATTGTAATCAATCCCCTCCACCTGATAAAATCATCGGGGCACGAACCTAGCCTTATGTTTCTCCACACTACCATCTGTCACTTTCTTTACCTTATAAATCCATCAAGAACTCACCACTAACTTTTCTGTTGGTCTTGGAACCACATCCCAAACATTGTTCCTGACAATGGATTCATACTCCTAAACCATGGCATCAACTCAATCTAGTGGTTGCCCTACCTCCTCCAAAGACGATGGTTCTATCTCAACACATCCACTCATAAGATGCATGTATCCAATGTACTTCTCTGGTGACTTCCTCTGCCTGCATTGTGATGTGGGTGCTCCCACATTCTATCTCGCATCATGTAATAACCTATCAACCTCTCTGGTGCACTTTCTCCCATCTCTGGAAGACACTGCCTCAGTGGATGTCTCCACTCTCATATCCTCTATATGTGGCTTCTCCACATCAATATGAGGTTCCTCCTTACGAGCTAAAAGCTCCTCAACTGCATGTAGTTGAAGCTCCCTCTTAAGGGAACATCTCATGGCCTTATCTTCATCAAATTTTACATCGCTACAAACAATTGTCATCCTAGTGGTAAAAAGGTACACTCAATAGTTGTGAGGTGTATCAGTGTACCCCACAAGTATCCCCAACTCTGTTGTCAGCTCAAGCTTCTTCTCTTCATCTTTGGTTACATGGAAATAGACAAATGAACCAAAAATCTTGAAGTGACCCACATCTGGTCTCTTCCTTGAGAAATCATCCTCTGGTGTACTCATCCCAAGAATTCGATGATGACTTCTTTTCTACAAATAAATATTTGTGTTGCATGCCTCATCCCACAAGTGTAGTGGTAGCTCATGATCATGCAACGTTACTCATGTTTCCCCTACTATTATTCTATTCTTCCTTTCAACCACCCCATTTTGTTGTGGGTTATAAGGTGCTACCAACTCTCGTCGAATGCCTTCTTCTACACATAAGTTTTTAAACTCATTTGACACATACTCTCAACCATTATCACTCCTGAGAGCTTTAACCTTCCTCCCAGTATCTTTCAAATTCAACAAATTTTGCAAAATTTTGATCTTTCTTCTGCATGAAGAAGATCCAACATTTTAGAGAAAAATCATCAACAAAAATAACATGATACATGTTCTTGGTTGTATATGTTGTTGAGAACGGTCCATAGACATCTAAATGGACTCAATCGAGGATCACCTGTGCTTGTTTGTCTTTGTCCTGAAACGAAGCTTTAGTTAATTTTCCCAAAGTACACCCTTTACATGTGTCAAATTTCTCTAGTGTACCTTTGGGAAGACCGGTAGAAATTTGTTGCATGATTTTCAAAGCACCATGATGCAAGTGGCCCAAATGCCTATGCCACAACTCACTGATGCCTCAGCTCTACACCTTCTATGCTTTTGCTCTCAAGGAAACACAATATTTTACATCCAACTTGTCGAGATTTTTCACCCGAACCCCTATCCTCTTTACCTATCTCGTGGCTATGTGATGAAGGAACACCTTTCCCTTACCAAATATCACATCATAGCCTTTATCCTCCAACATGGAAATAGACGTCGAGTTCTTCTTCAAAGAGGAACATATATAACATCTCGCAAAGTGAGGGGAGCACCCGACTCCCTCTAAAATGTAACCGTGCTAAGCATGGTAGTACTATACCTCCCATCATCACCCATCTCGATATGCATCCAGAGATCCTTATCCTCCAAGTTACTGAAGAGCTCCTTGTTACCATTCATGGGGAAAGAAGCTCCATTTTCTAGGTACCATACACTACCCATCATCAATTACACCATACATGTGATGAGGATAAAGTCTATAGGTTTTACCCCCATACAGAAATTAGCTGCATACGAATTCTAAAACATAGAAAATAAACAATAGTGAGAGCATAACACATAAAACACATATACATAGATATTTTCTCCTGGATCCAAAAACTGGGACTACCAGATTGATTTTTCATTATTTACCTTTCAATGTTACAATACATATTTATACATGCCAAAGCATCCAATACCATGGACCGAAAACCATCGCGTCAAAAACCATATGCGAAAATCATGCACAAAACCATAGGTAGATCCGTCCAACCTAACATAGGGTCCAAAACCAAAATTTTTCAGGGCGCTGCCCTAGACCCCACAGAGTGGGGTTACCTGCACCCCTCAAACCCCCTGTGACTCCCCCCGCTACGTAATCGACACAACGAAGGGCGGGCTCCCCCCCCCCCCTCCTAACCCCCTAGTTAACTACGTGGGCTAGTCGTGGAAAGAATATAACACAACCCAACATTCTCCCACTTGTTGTTTTCTTTCCACAGGGGGCCAAAGAGAGCTTAGTCATTTATCCAACCTTGCAATGCCCATTGTTTCTCTACACCAAGAGAACTTCTCAGAGCTCACAAATTTTGTCAATGCATCTTTAGTATTCTTCAAAGTGTCCACCTTTACTAGCAACACCTTTTTGTATTCTATCATATCCCTCACAAAGTGATAGTGAACATCAATGTGCTTTGTCTTTGTATGGTAAGCAGGGTTCTTTGCCAAGAAAACTGCACTGTGGCTATCACAGTCTATCCTTATAGCTCCCTGCACTAACTCCATACTTGAACACAATCTCTACAACCAAACTGCTTCCTTGATTACATGAGTAGCTGCCATGTATTCTCCCTCTATAGTTGATAGTACCACTATAGATTGTTTCTTACTCATCCAACTGACTACACCTCCAAATAGGTTAAACACATACCCACTTGTAGTTCTTCTCTCATCCAAATCTCTAGCCTAGTCTGCATCAACAAAGCCATGAATATCCAACACTCTGTCTAATCCTGGCCTTCCTTGGTAGCACTAACCATAATGACTAGTGCCACGCAAATACCTGAAAACCCGCTTCAATGTTGTCCAGTGCTCCTTCCCTAGTTTTGACATAAATCTGCTCAATACTCCCATCGCATGTGCAATGTCTGGTTTAGTATAGACCATCGCATACATCAGGCTATTGACTGCACTTGCATATGGAACATGGGACATGTCCTCTTCCTCTTCTTGTGTCTTGGGACACTGTTCAGTAGATAACTTTACACCTACAGGAATAGGAAACTTGAACAATTTACTATCCTGCATATTAAACCTCTACAATATTGTCTCGACATACTTCCTCTGGTTTAGCCAGAGCTTCCTCTTTGTCCGCTCTCTTTTAATTTCCATGCCCAAAATATAGTTTGTAGCACCAAGATCTTTCATGTCGAATTTGGAGGACAAATGGGTCTTCAAATCTTGGATAATTTTTTTGACATTTCTAACCAACAACATATCATCCACATACAAGACCAGATAAATAACATGGTCACCAATTAGTTTAAAATACACACAGTGATCCACTTTGCTTCTGGTGAAGGCAAGTCCCTGTATAAATGTATCAAATTTCTAATACCACATCCTTGGTGATTGTTTTAACCCATACAAAGACTTCTTTACCTTGCATAACAATTCTTTCTTACCCTTCACCGCAAAGCCTTCAGGTTGCTTCATGTAGATCTCCTCCTCCAGATCCCCATGAAGAAATGTTGTTTTCACATCCATCTGTTCTAACTCAAAATCAAAAGCAGCAACAACAGATAAAAGTAATCTAATAGAAGCTACCTTCGAAACAGGAGAAAAAATTTCACCAAAATCAATTCCCAGCCCCTGGGAATAACCTTTTGCTACCAATCGAGCTCTATATTTCTCCACCTTTACTTCTGCATTTGTCTTCTTCTTGAACACCCATTTGCTGCCAATGGGTTTCCTTCCAGCCTGCAACTCCACCAAATCCCAGCCTCATTTTTGTGCAAAGATGCCATTTCATCAACCATGGCCTCTTTCCAGAGTTTTCCATCCTTTGAATCTTCTGCTTCCTTCACAGTTTTGTGATCATCATTAGTAATAGATAAAGCAAAATTTGAACAGAAAGCAGATGGACTATACCTTTTTGGCTGCCTTCTTTCTCGAACTGATCTTCTCACACCTGGAGTTTGTGGATCTTCATCTTCTGATTCCTCCTCTATTGTAGAGTTTGATTCTTCCTCCTTTAGCTCAAACTCTGTCTTCTCAGTTTCCTTTGGTTGGACTTCACATTTAATAACATCTTTCACCTCTCTGAACACCACATCTCGGTTGTACACAACCTTCCTTGTTACTAGGTTTCAAAGCTTATAACCATTTAAAACATCCTTATACCCAATTAAGATGCACTTTTTAGATTTACTATCCAACTTGGTTCGTTTATCCTTTGGAACATGTACATATGCATCGCATCTGAATACCCTTAGATGTGAAAGAGAGGATTTCTTACCAGTCCATACCTCTTGTGGAGTCTTATCCTCCAACGTTGATGAAGATGATCTATTGACCAGGTAACATGTTGTCTCCACCGCCTCTGCCGAGAATTCTTGTCCTAACCCGGCACCACTGAGCATGATTCTTGCCCTTTCCATCAATGTCTTGTTCATTCTTTCTGCAACTCCATTTTGCTGAGGTGTATATGGAGTAGTCTTCTACTGTGCTATACCACACTTATTATAGAATTCTTCAAATTCCTTACTGCAAAACTCTCCACCGTTATCTGTCCTGAGCACCTCTATCTTCTTCTCTGTCTGGTTTTCCACCAGAGCTTTAAATTCTTTAAACCTGTCAAAGACTTCAGATTTCTTATTAAGGAAATATATCCATGTATACCTTGAGAAGTCATCTATAAATGATACATAGTACATAGATTTACCTAGTGATGGAACCTTCATAGGTCCAAACACATCACTGTGCACAAGCTCTAATATATGTTTTGCCCTATTACCACCAGAGGGGAAACTCACCCGATTCTACTTCCCATATACACAATTATCACAAAAATCAAAATCCAAAGAGCTATTACTCATACCTTCTACCATACCTTTACCATGAAGTATTTGAAGGCCCTTCTCTTCAATATGTCCAAGCCTTTGATGCCACAGCATGGTCTTCTCTCCAGAGACCACCAGATTTTCTGCTTCACTTTCAAGAACCACAGAACTGTTGCACCGATAAACAACCATAATACCTTGCAGCTTATATAAAGTTCCAATCCAAACTCCTCGCATCAATACCAGTGCTTCCTGAACCATCTTGGAGGTATCCGTCTTGAACACTGTTTTTACACCTGCATCATCCAACTTTCTTACAAAAATCAAATTTCTAGCCAATGCAGGAATATGCAGAACACTCAAAAGTGTTCTAACCCTTCCACCTTGCAACTTCAACTTTACTTTTCCGTGACCAATGATTCTAGCCTTCCTATCATCCCCTAATAAGACATCACCACCATCGTATTTCTCACACTCGTAGAACCACTCTCTATGGGGAGTGAAGTGAAAGGATGCACCTGATTCAATCAACCATGCCTCATGATCTACATGTGTACTTGAAGAACTGAAGTACACATCCCCACCTTCATCTGAGGTGGTTTTCACCTCTGCAGAAGGAGCATCATCAGATCCCTTTCCTTTATCAGGAGATTTAGATTTACAGTCCCTTTTGTAGTGCCCTTCCTTTCCGCATTTCCAACATAGAAACTTTACAGGTTTTCTTGGAGATTTAGATCTCCCTCTAGATTTAGATCTCCAACTCGATGACTTCTTTTTGTTTCTGTTCTAGGACCATCCTCGTACAGACAAGGCATCGCCATTCTGGCTCTCCATATTTTTCCGTATCATCTCCTTCGTCAACAAGGATGAGACTATTTCATCAAACTGCAAGGTAGTTGCATTGCTACCTATTGCAATAACCAGACTATCCCACGAATCTGTGTTGGCTTATTGGGGACTGACCAAGGTGCAGAAGTGATTTAGCCAAACAAATCTCTCACTACCGACCCTTTCGGCAATAGTCCGCAGAGTGCGGGCTGAAGTCTCACCCGAGGTAGTAGGGGAGGGTATTGGAACCAAGTTTCTGTACCTTGGGGATGTCCTAATGTGGTCTGGAGGGGTCGTGAACCAATCTGTGCCCTCGCACCACTTTGCACTGCTGTCAGGCTTCCGCATAGATCTATGTTGTGACGCTATAGTATTAAGGATTTCATTATAGATCTGATCTCTTTCTTATAGTCTTTAAGAAAAAATTTAACAGTAATAACCCAAGCACACCATCATAATTCTTAAAGACCATCGTAAACTCATAAAACCGATGCATAAACCAAAATATAAACAGATCTACAATACTCTAGAATCAACACAATATTTCAGAACCAACTTATCTTTATTAATATATTCGTTTAGTACAATCCACTTCTTATCTTGCGCACTCAACTGCAGTGGTCCATGCACAGAGCTACGGACTCTATCAGGCCTCTGTGCACATAGCTGTGAAGCCTCTATCTACCCACTAACACCCACAATTACTCGGACTTACAAACTCAGATTGACTATTGCTTTTTCAAAACCGTAATACCTTAGATCTTCCCCAAAATCTACCTCTACCCTTAGAGCCTCACTCTATTTATACATTCCCATGGTTTGTGAACCATGGGTAGGCCGACTTACTTCTATTATTTTACATTATTTTCGGGCGGACAACCCTTTGACTCGACCTATTACATTTCGCACTCCGCGCACTTCGCGGAACTCTTTAAAATATCATCACCCTAACTTATGGAATTTAAGCCCCAAAACCATTATGCGGGGCCTCGGCTACCCAATAGGCCCCCAACACAATCATCATGACTCATCCTGAGTCACACGTCGGTGTGGCGATACGCGCTGCCACGGCTTCGCATTCCACCATCCCTGTGAATGACGCACCATGTTCTGCTGCTCCCTCTTTGTCTCCTGCAACACTACCTCAAGTTCTTGCTCCCTTGCCTCTACTAATTCACTCAACTAATGATGCTCATTCTGCTCTACTCAGTTAACACAAAGCACCCCCTCATTGGATTTTAGCTCAAGCTGGGGTGCCGCATACGGGAACTCTCTGTGCCAATGCAGCAAATCTCCAATTTCTGGTCGACTATACGTACTGTCTGCTACAGTTTGTGTTACATTTTTGCAAGAAAGATGTTGTTGTCCACAAGATCCCAATATTCAAGGTGCATCGGAGATGAACTGTTAACTACAATTCCCTCATTTGTCTTCATATTCACAGTCTTTCCCCTATCTTTTATGGGTCGCCAGCCAGCCCATGGGTTAGGCAGCAGCATCCGCACCAATTCTTCTTTGTGTGTTAGAATTTCCGGTACATCCCTTACCATTGGTGCTAAACTCGGCGCGGTGACTGTGGCCATTGACACCACACTATCCCAAAATTCCTACATCTCCATTGGCCATATTACAACCCCCGAGCTTACTCCTTTAGCATTAATGATGAACAGTTCCATAACGATGGAAAGGCACAATAGCTTACTTCTCTTGAAACCATAGATTGTTCGGTAGATGCCCCCCTATGATTTATAAGCATTTTGAAATTCAAATTCAGCGGTTCCCTCCTTTTCTGGCGTCGTAACATTAAGCCTGTAGAAGCTTGTTCTAGATCTGGCTCATACCTCGTCTCTTAATTACTCGTTGCCCGCTCCCTTTCGCCATAACTCAAACACCTTGTGATGACTAGTGTTAGTAACGGTCACCTCTCTGCTTGTCCATGCAACAGCGTAGCCCCTTCTGCGCAACCGCGACCCTTGTGACACACCACTTCTACGTGCACTCTTGTTGTCGCGCAGCTCCTCCACAGACTGCTTTATCATCTCATGCTATCTTTCAACTGGCTGGAGCAGTGAGACTGTCCTTCAGTCGGTTAGTCAGGCGGTCGGCCCACCCATGTAGAGCTTCAGGCAACTGCCATTTACTATGCCAGGAAAAATTCTCCATTAAGCTTGCCAAGCTAAACTGCGCCTCCATCTGTGACTTATTTGACTACATAGGGTCCCAACCAATGCATTCAGAGCTTCCTAGGGAATTTCTTGAACTTGTTGTCATACAATAATACTAGATCATTTTCTTTGAACATGCAAAACTTGATATAGCAATCATGCCAAGCTTTTTCTCACTGCTTATGTACCTACTGATGGAATCCTGCCAAAAACCATTCCTCCTCAAGTTCTTCCAGTTGCGCGATCCTTTCTTCTAAAGCCCCACAATCTGCCATGCCTGTCATTGCTGCTATTCGCAAGCTAGGTATAATGTATTCCATTGGCATGACAGATTCCTTACCATAGACTAACCAAAAATGTGTTTGGCTTCTCAATTTCTTGCACGTTGTTTGGTATGCCCATAGCACAGCAAGTATGTGCAAATCCCAATCGTTTCGCTATGCATTACATACCTTAGTCAATGCAGCCTCCAAAATCTTGTTAAAAGCTTCAACGGTCCCATTTGCTAGTGGATGGTACAACGTAGTCTGTTGATGATATATCTAGAACTCCTTAGTGAGCACGCTGATAGTCTCATTTAGGAAGTTCATTTCGCGGTCTCTCATTAGAATTTTTGGTCACCCAAAGCTAATTAACACATGTTCGAACAAAAATTTCATAGCTCTAGTGGTTGTGTAGTCCATAACTGGTTATGCTTCTGCCTATCGAGTCAAGTATTTCGTCGCGGTGATGATATAGCACACACCCGTCTTCCCTTGAGGTGTGATAGGGCCCACAAAGTCAATTCCCATTTTTCAAACGGTTGCAGCATCATCTGTGGATTGAGCGGCATTTCGTCCCTCCACGATGGTTTCCCAGTCCATTGACATACATCACAGGCCTGAAAGTATGCTTTTGAGTCCTGATGCAGATTTGGCCACCATAGTCCAACGTGAAGAATCTTCTATGCTATGGCACATCCCACATAATGGCCTCCTGCAACCCCCCCCCCCATGTGCTTTGGCAAGGATCTGTCCTCGCTCAAATTTGGGTACATACCTGCGTAATATTTCATCATTGCCCATTTTGTCAAGGTGTCCTGCAATAACAGTAAAGTCTGTTGCGCATATCACTAGTTCTTTCCTTTGCTGAACAGAATATCCCCACAGTGTGGTTCCTATGGTTAAGAAGTGGATTATATCCTCAAAGTGGTCATTCACAACGTGTACTGCATAAAGTTGTGCATTAAGTAGTCCTTCTTCTAAGTTTGTGGGCTCTTCACCGTTCTCAATTCAGGATAGGTGATCTAGGCCTATGTTTAGACGTCTCGGCTTTATGATGACTTCAAAATCATATTCTTGAAATAATAAAAACCATCTACAAATGCGCCCCCCCAACATGGGCTTATTCACTAGGTATTTTAATGTGGAGTGATCAGTGTACATCTTAAAGTGTCCTCCGAGTAGATAGTGGTGGTATTTTTGGAGCGCGTATACCATCACCAACCCTTCATGCTAAGTAGTGGAGTAGTTCTTTTCGGCTTTGGACAATCGTCGACTTGTGAATGCGATCGTGTGATCAATTCCTTCCACTCCTTCCTATTTGAGTACCGCACCCAGCACGATACATGACGTGTCAACATGTACATGAAATTCGATATCCCATTTTGGAAAGACCGGAATGGGAGCTGATGCCATATTTTCCTTGAGAGTCTCCAAAATTTTGTTACATTCCTCATTCCAACAATAAGTAATGTCCTTTTTCAACAATTTTTCCATTGGTGCCATGATCTGTGCGTAGCTCTTGATGAACTTTCGATAGTAACCAGTGTGTCCCAGCATGGCATGTAGTTGTTTGACACTTCGCAGTGCTTGCAGATTGAGTATGACATCAATCTTCGCTGGGTCTAACATCAGGCATTTCTTGCAAACCACATGGCCGAGCAAGTTCCCGAAGGGGATGAGGAAAGTACACTTCTTTAGATTTAGCGCAATCTGGTGCCATCGGTAAGTATCTAGCATTAACCGTAAGCACGCGGTATGTTTCTTGACTAGCCCAAATACAGTCCAATCATCAAGATATACCTCCAAAAACTTATGTATAAATTCCTTGAATGCATCTACCATGACGTGCGAGAATATTGCCAGCACGTTCTTTAGTCCAAAGGGAATCATAATGTACTAAAAAACAGCCCCATTCAGTTGTGAAAGTTGTTTTACTCCTATCCTTCGGTGCAATATTGATCTGATGGTACCTCGTGAAACCGTCCGTGAAGGAGTAGGCTTCCTATCCACCAACATTTTCTAGTACTTCATCTGTAAATGGCATCAGGAATGGATCATTAACACATGCATCGTTGAGCTTCGTGAGATCCACATAGATGCGAATTTCTCCCTTCTACTTTTTCTCCTGTACAACCATAGGACTTACCCAGTCGGATTCCTCCACTTGTTCAATTATTCCTACTACAAGCATTTTTTCCAACTCTTCGTGGACCTTTTCTTTATATTTTGGATTCAACTGATAAGGCCACTACTTGACTAGCTTCGCATCTAGCTTTAGAGTTATCTTCATCATTCCTAAGTCACCGAGGATCCTTTTTAACTCCGTGATTTTGGTCAGGAATAAATCTTGATATTCGTGAAGTAACTCGACAACCGTATCCACCGTGGCATCATCCCAATAGTCCTCAAGCGTTGCATACTTCAGCTCCTCCTCCATACCAATGTTCACTTGTTTTGTTTTCAGCGGCGCAGTGATGTCGGGGTCCTCAATCGCTAGACCCCGAACCTCGCGACTTCCCTCTGCTTCTAGAATATTGATGTTTCTGGGGTCATCCTCATCATCTTCTACCTACACGCTGTAACACTCAAGGGCCGTTCTCAACTAATGTGGCCAATCTTGTTGCACTATTTCTTCTGGTTCCAGTGGTACTTTGAAAATAGCGGCCTTCACAACTTGCAATGCATCATCAATAGTATCCATCCATTGAAACTCAAATAAGAATGTCAATAAAAATCCCTCACACAAGATATCCCGTTCACCTATACCATGGTGGAGTTATGTTTCAGTATACCAGTTTCTGGGGATGACATCCAAGGTATGATAAAATAAGTGTACCCAGTCCAGCTGGGGTTCTTCTCCATAGGCCTGGGTCCATCTAGTGAGGTGCACGCGTGGGTCATCACATCCATCATATTTCTCAGTGATTTCTAGTTTTGGCTTCCCAAACCTTATTTGCATCATCTGCTTGCAGTCGCGCCAGTCTTCAAAGGTTCCGTCATGTGTTCCCCACCAACAGGCAGGTTTTGTACACAACTCCCATTTTAATGCATTGAAACGTTGGTGCTCTGGTACCGCATTCTCAAACTTGGTCAGGAATTCATCCACTGCTATCAACCCATCATACATCAGAAGCTCTCAATCTTGAGATTTTACGCAATACATCGACCTAGTCATCATGTTGCAATTTAACGTTGTTACTCCGTTCAATCGATTGTGCCATCATTCGTCTTCTTCATCTGAATCTAAATTGCAGGCCTCTGCACATTCCCATGATATCCTTCCTTCTGCTGTTAGATTTACCCAATCCTGATCTCACGCAATTATCTTGTAGATATGATCCAAGTCCTCATCAATTTCATTGTCGTGTACGAGTTCCATATAGTGTGCTCCTTCAGCCGAGTCTAGTGAACTCGGTCACTCAAACATATCATCATCATGAGTCTCTCCACCATGGATCCCCCACTAAAGGTTACACCAAGACTTCCTCTTGGTCTCGGCCATGAGGAGCCCACCCAAGTATCACCATACTCAAGTATGTGCCCTTCTCCAATCTGTCTATGAGTCATGTTGGGCACTTAGCCAATTCTCCATGTGGCTAAAGCATGACCCATTCTTCTGCAATGATCATTCCTCCCTTGTCACGGGTCTTTTCACCTTCTACCATAAGGTCACAAACAACCTCAACAAGTCTTGCAACAGTCAATGGTCCTTGCTTCTCCATACAAGGTCTCATCATAGACATCCATGGTAAGATCCTCCCTTGCTTCGGAAAATTGATTTTTCTCTTCCCTACATATGGTTCATCTCCCAAAAGTCTCACTAAAAAACAAGTGTCAATAGTACTTACTTCATCATGAGGCTCCTCCATGTGAGTCTCCTCACCCACCAATGTTTGCAAACTGCACGATCCTAGTTCAACTTGAACAATCTCAAGTTCATCCTCCATCATTGTCATATTTGCAACATCCTCAACTATCACAGCTTCTTCTTTCTTATCATCGCAATCTGCAGCTTTCTCCTTATTTTGAATGAAAGCTATGAACTGCTTTTTCTCAAGAATTAGCCATTCCCACTTCTTTCGAATCAAGCTCTACCATATCTTCAATTCCTTGAGTTCTGCATCAAACAAATCCACTTTCCCTGGAAGTCGATAGGCGTCATCTATATTCATGTCAGAGATCCCTACCTTGACCAAGGCACGAAGAGCATCCTTCGTTTTGAACGAGTCCTTGCCCCATTCTGCAACTCTTTGTTCCAAAACACTTGATTCTTCAAGTAGACTTCCTTCAAATTCTTCGAAGTTTGCAAAACCCATTTTCTGCAAGATATACATCCTCCTTGATTCTCTAAATCACCTGTCACAAATGTCAAGTATTCAGCTTCTCGTCATTCATTAGCTCTGATACCACTTTCGTTTCACCAATACTTACAATCGTGGACTATGCCTACTTTCAATACTTAGTTTATTTTCTTCTTTTACCAAGTATATTTTTTCATTATAACACAGTGAAAACCATTAACATTCACCATAAACAGCATTAACCATAAATGCACAACAAATTACAATTATAAAGGGAGGGGAAACTCCCTGTTATGAGTCTGCCCACAATATATATATATACATATAGATAGATATCTAAGTTACAATCTTGAGGAAACCCCAAATTTACACTTAGAAAAATTTTACATTCACCCAGCAAACTCGGTTGCCCAGCTCATCAACACGCCTGCATGGTTGTCGCATGACTTGCCCAACTTATTGTTTACCCATGAATGTGCTTGTTTAGCTGCCGTGTTGTTTGCCTATCTCAAGCGTCGCTACCCGTGTCACCGTGCCACCGTACTCAGGCAACTCCGCACACTGGCCGCACCTTCGTTCACAACCCAACACTTCTATTCACCATTTCATTTCACCTTGTCCAGCAGTCCCACCTGCAAGTCACCCTGCACGAGATTTTGAACTGACCTTCATTCGACAGGCGCACCTCTGTGTCACCCTGCACGAAAGTTCATTCAGCCCAATCGTTCATTGTTCGGTGGGTGCACACGCTATGTCGCCCTACCCAAAGCCTACTACATGGTTCTCTACCTCTTTGGTTCACCCTTTTTTATAGACATTTTTGGGCACTGCAACCCCAACCATAAATGTCCATAAACCAAGGGCTCCTAAGTCCCTAAAGGTGTTGTTCCAACCCCTAAAAGAACAAGGTCAACTGATTACAGCATCTCCCAGAAGTTCTCCATGAAAAACTACTCAGAACTGGTCAAAACTGGACCATTTCACCTACTCCATAGTCAAAGTGAGTTGCATCCCACCTGAATACACACATTAGGTGCGATGCATGTTGAAAAACCCTTCTATGGGGTGCGATGGGTGAGAGTGGACAAATGGCAGGGTTAATCCGCAAGGTGGAGGAGCATGGAATCTTCCAGAAACTTCTCCTGTGACACTTGCCTCTCTGCATTCGACCAAGGATGAGTAAGAGATCATCAATCTCCAAGTGGAATCAAGAAATATCAGAGAGAAGACACTAATCAAATCTCAAAAGCTGACTCACCTCCCTTGCAGACATCTATATATGGATCCCTCATCCCAGAGATCCGGGGGCTGGAATTTTGTATCTTGTAAGGAAGTGATGCTGGTTTCTTGGTGCAATATCATAGTGTTGGGTGATCTAAGCTTTTCATGAGGTGAAGAAGGGCTTTCTTGCTGAGAGGATGATGTTGGGTCAGAACAATTGGTTGAAATCCTCTTTACTCTTTCTTGATTATCAATAAAGCTATTCAAGTTTTCCTCCACATTCTTGTATGATTGATTATTTATGCATTTGTGTGGTCAATATACATCTGGTCCTATAGTGTTTATGATAATAGATCTATGTTCTTGGATAGTGTTATGCTACTTTGATTCTACAGGTACTCTTTGAAGCTGGGTAGACAAGGAAGCGAGTGGCAAAGACCTATCAGAAGAGAGAGGAAACGAGCAAGGAACCAAGCACAAGACAGAGGTTGGTCTCCTTATTCTTCTCTCATCTATTTCTCGTAAAGGAAAATTAAAGTAGTTTTTAGTTTGTTTGTTTCTAAGGTAGCGACCAGCCATAGTGGGACTAGCAGCTCTGCATAGACACTAGTTTTCCCGATAAAAAAATGGCGACTCTGCTGGGGAGCGAATAGATTGCTTGTTTATCTACATTTGTTTACTTTATAAACTTACAGACGGAGCCTGAAGTCAAGCCAGCCAGCCTTCGAACTGCATTTTCTATGCAAGTGCAAAGTAGATCAACGTTGCTTCAGTCTATCTCTAGGTTTTGTTTATGAATTAAACGATTGATTTACAAGCTCTCTAATTGCCCTCGTGGTGGATCTAGTAACCTCTTTAGATCTACCCCTGTGATTGATTTACTGATTACCACTTGCTCGGCCTAAATCCCTGAACTGAACTGCAAACTGTGACCCGGAACCCAATCAAAGTCTCGTCCCTGGTCCAGCGCACTATCTGTTTTGTGAACTTCAAATGCATCACACTTCCTGAGTGTAGTAGGTGCGTTGCATTTCAGTTTCACTGTGTTATAGGTGCGCTGATCAGACAAGGCCTTGTTCCTAAATTTTGGTTTCTGTGTTCACTCTTTTCAGCTCTATTCAGCAGTTTTGCTGCCTGTAGTCAGTACACCTCAGTTGAAACCCATTTCCTTACTGTTATTCCACCTCCATTGTGCAAAGAACTGTAAATGTTTTTATGTATTTTTGAGTCATTTTTAGTTCTCCCTTACAAAGAAGTAGCATAATTGTACTGTCGTTTCTTGATTTGAAAGTGTCACAAGTGTCGTTTTCATTCATAGAAGAGAATCTGATTATTCTTGATAGTCGATTACACTATTACTCTTGTATTTGATTTGAATTAGTAGTTTTTCAAGTGTCGAAAGCAAGTTTTCAATTCAAAATAACAAAGTGTCGTCATTGTCTCATTTTGTTTTGAAAAGAAGATTGTTAGTAATTGTCGCTTTGAAAAATAATTCAGATTTGCGCTTAGCTTTCTTTTTATCATTCACACATTAAGAAGGATGAAACCAAATACATGCATGTGCATTTGCATTTATACTGTTTGTTGGTTTGATTTAGGACAGTGCACATAGTGTGTGCTCTCTGCTCTTTGTTGAAAGAATGCCATCTCTCTTTCCTTAGTAGCTAGGATTTTCATTGCAAAAAGAAGATTAAACGACTGTTTATCATCTTAGATTGCATTTTAGGAATTGTACATCTACATCACACGGTGAACCTAAAAGGAAAATTTCTTAAGCAAGATCAACCATAAAATAAATTTAATGAATCTAAAAACACTTTGGAACCTAACGCACAACATCTACAAGTCTAGGCTAGAGACGTATTCCGGCGTAGTGAAGCCTGGTAACTATTGTTTTCACTGTTGGTTGGGTGATTCCTCCACTTTGAGATGATAAGTGCCAGTACGTACTTGTGCTCCCATGTACCGTCGAGTATATTTTGGGAGACCACAATAGGCTTTATCCTTTATCCATAGGAAGTCGTGTCTGCCGCCCTATCGATCGCAATGCACTGAACACAGCATTCAGGAAGATTGACTGCCGTACCGTAAAAATTATTCTGCAGTTTTGCGATTGGTTTGGTAATCCCTCTGTCTAGATTTCCAGAGCAATCCCTTTCATTCCTTTTCAGACTCCTTAACGAAAAAGTTCCATCTGAGCACTTGTCACTTCAGGCTCATTAAAAATCGAAGGCGACTAGAGTCATATTTTTTTTTTCTCGACTCTTTAAAACTGAAAAACAAGTTGTGTCAAAGCGTATAAAATTTATTTTAAATGGAATAAACATCACCTTTCCTGTGTTGGTCTTAGGTTGAGAAAAATGGAGTCCACAAACCAAGGAGTTCCCCTTGGAGGAAATCCTAGTCCCTTCTCCTCTTGGGGAGATGTTGGTGCACCCCATATGGCCACATTGTCTCTTCTAGGATTGACAATTGGCTTGCCCGTATGGCTCTTCTCAACTTCTGTCGTTCAGAATACCATGATTCCTGAACAGTCGAGCCAGCAACTAAACGATACAAGAGTTACCCCCCAACCCTCTACTTCATCCAATTCTTCCTCTCCTCCTTCCTCTTCGCTTGATGAAGCTGGTAAAGCCCAAAATCAAGTAACTGAGAAGAAGAAGGAAAAGAAGAAGAAGAAGGAGCCAAAGGCGAAAAAGGGCAACCAAGCATCGTCTAGCGAAAATCCACACACTGCACAGACCAAGCCTAAATCACCATGTGTCATTTGCAAAGGAGACCACTATCATCGAGATTGTCCTTGCATCCCTCAGATCTTAAGGGACTGGTCTCCTCGTTTGCACAATCCGGTGTCATCAACCTCTGACAATCATGTTGAGCATACACCGTCAACTAGTGAAAGTGAAGCCCCTAGACAAAAAGGAAAATATAATTTCCTTATAAATTGTGTGAAGGCGATCATGCTGTCCACCGTTGTCCCTTCTTAGACGAAGCTAAAAGAGTTTGGACGACCATCCGGTTTCACCGTTACGGCTTCCTCCAGGATACAAGAAACTCTTGCCGAGTCCATCACTAGTTGAAAATCTGGCTGACACGCCCTTGTGGTTGGCCGAAGTGTCTATTATTGAAGATAAACCATCTAAATCCACACTAGACGAAAGTCAAAAGGTCGATGCGGCAGTTGACTCGGTCGTGCCTTCAGAGGATCAATCTTCAGATGATACAGTCACTGAAGAGAACAAGAACGACACCGTTCAAATTCTCTTCGTAAGCACAGACTTCGATGAACATGGGGGCAGTCTACCCGTTCCTTTACTGCAGGAAGGAAGTTCGTCAGAGTCGTATCCGGCCATCTATTCGGTCCCACGTCCAAGCAAACTAGTTGTTTCCTTTGACTGGAATCTACTAGGTAGACCCCGTTTACCGGCTAGTGTACCATTTCGAATCATTGCTCAAATATATAGAATGGTCATGGTCGGTACCATCATAGATGAAGGGGCTTCTGTGAGTATCCTTTCCTCAACTGCTTGGAAAGTGCTTGGTTCGCCATCGCTTTTTCCTGAGATGAGAAATCCAACAGGCTTTGACAAAGGAACCAGTCAACCGTTAGGGATCCTTCCCGATGTGCCGATAACATTGAGAAGGAAAACCGTTCACATGAATGTAATGGTAGTCCAAGGACCCCTAGATTATAATCTACTCCTTGGACGAGACTATATTTATTGCATGGGAGCCGTCGTCTCCTCACTCTTTAGAGTAATGTATTTTCCGCACGAAGGAAGAGTGGTCAAGCTCGTAGACCAGCTTTCATTTCCCAGTTCACACATAGCAAATAGTCATATACCAACCCTGAATGTTATTTTCACACAAGGAATGTCTCATCAATCCCCAGTCCATCCTCCTGATGAGCGCAAGTGATTCGGAGGATATGACTGAAACCCAGGGGGCATGCACCCTGGCCTGTTTCGACAGGAGAACCTTGGGTATAGGGTAGGTTTCCGCAGAGGATATATGACTGGCTGACACACCCGTCCATTTTGGAAAATGGGATTAGACCAGAATAAGATACTTCTGTTAAGGTAGGCCTTTCCCGATAGAACAAATGTTTTGTCTGCAAATTGAGGGGTAACCTGGAAAAGGTAGGCCTTTCCCGATAAAACAAGTGTTTTGTCTGCAAATTGAGGGGTAACCTGGAAACTCTACTTCGCTATACCTGGGGGCATGCAAACCTTTTGGCATGCAAGCGAAGAGCGACCATTTATTTTTTAAATTTGTAGGTCCTCTAACCCTTTAAACTCGTAGGATTGGTCGTTTCCTAACTTGCATAAAGAAAGGATGCGAAGAAAAGCTTTGTAAGGTGCAAGCTTCTTAAAAATGGCATCTTAGATGAGACATCCTTATTATACGACTGGATCAAGCAGTTTTAACGCAGAATTCAAGCTCGTTAAAAAATAAACATAAGCAATGAGCAAGTGTTTCCCCAAGCATTTAAGGTCATTAAAAAATGAACCAATTTTCGGTAAATAACCATCGTAAATGTATTACTTCAGCCTTTGAAGCCTTGGTCGTGTTCTCATCATCACCTCCACTCTGTATTGGCCGATCATTCACCGCCACTTGATTGTTTACCCCCTTTGAGAACAGCTACGAAGAGTGATCTCGTTAGCCATCCTTGTGAAACTGCCGTGATTGGAAAATTCCAAACCTTACCTGGAATCAGCTGCTACCCAAATCTATCACTCGTTCCTCAAAAATGAGTCTCCTTTAAGCTCTTTTCAACTGACTCGTAAAATATGAAAAGATTTCCAAGCCATTGGCCTCTCAAGCTCGTTAAAGTGACCGGAAGTGCTATCCCTCCTTTAGATTTTAATCTTTTTTGGACCTGAGGGATTATTACACAAAAAGGTCGAGCGCTTGTTTTGTTCAGCTCGTTAAAATTACCAAAAATTCATCCCTTTTGTATTATTTTATACTTTTTTCGGACTTAAGGGATTAGATGACGAAAAAGAATTTTTGGAGTTTCCTTTACGTCCCTTTTCAGACTCTCTAAAATTGAAAAGGACCGAGTTATCTTTGTCGTTAAACTCGTTAAAACCTAATAGCGACAAACTTGTCCATAACAGACACGAACAAGTTTCACTATCGCTAGGCTCGTTAAAACATAGCGATGGGTTTGCCTGAAGGGAAAATTATAGAACAAGCATATGTTATCCTCCTCAAGCTTGAAAAAAACAAAGAGGTACTGGTTAGCAATGACTGGGGAAAAATTGGGAAGAAAACTTGAAGAAACTTTGTTGGTAGCAAGTCGCTCTTGAACATGACACTTTCACTCCACATCCAAGTCGGATTAGGTTGTTCCATTCACTGGTCACATCACCATGGTTCCATCACACCATCCACATTTGGGGTTAATGCTACCAATCCATCATGTCAGTGTCGCCGATATGTTCAAGAGAAGTCGCTCAGAGAATTTACCTATGTCTCACCCACTATAATACATTTTCGCTCCATTCTTTCATGACCGCCACCCTGAACCTTATATCACCAGATCGTTTTCACCTCCGTTAAAATAATTTGCTCTGTTCTGTGTCATTGATGTGGGATTCACTAAGGCCCTCCTATAACGGATCGCTTCTTGTCGACATCAGCTCATTATCCAAGAAGTCGATCTAGGAACAACCCTTTCAGTACTTTGAAGCTTGCATGCCTCAATGGCAAGTTTCTCACTTCCGGCGACAGGTTTACATCAATGGCCTCCGACCGAAAGATTTTTGCGTGGTGTTTGACACCAAGTCCCTTATTCACACCATGTGAATTGTATTGTAGTACCTTGTGGGTCATCATTATTATCGGTGATTCCTCTCGCACCTATTAACAGCTTACATCATTGGCTGGTAATCAGGCGATGTCTTTCCATGTTCAACTCCAGAACATCTCTCACATGGATCGACTTGTACTTTGAGTGAAGATAGAACGAGATTGAAGACCCCGGATCTAGTTTCATCCATCCAGGCTACGATATATATTCAGGAAAATAAAGACATCAAATGTACATCATTACTGCACAGATAATCATCCAATCTAAGGGATGATGGCTCTACCAGAATCATCAGTCTACACTCAGACGATTGTCTATACTATGTACATGAAAATGAATTTATAAAGCTGAGCATTGGAATGCCCGCCTCAGCTAGATCATGAAAATATTATGAAGATAATGTATTGTATTGTATCTTATTATAGGTCACCTTCCAACTTGAAAACTATTCGAATCCTCATGATAAAGCATTTCACCCGACATCAAAAGATTAATGACCTCATGGTTTAGGGGGCAACTGTTATAGACATTTTTGGGCACTGCAACCCCAATCACAAATGTCCGTAAACCAAGGGCTCCTAAGTCCCTAATGGTGTTGTTCCAACCCCTAAAAGAACAAGGTCAACTGATTATAGCATCTCCGAGAAGTTCTCCATGAAAAACTACTCAGAACTGGTCAAAACTGGACCATTTCACCTACTCCATAGTCAAAGTGCATTGCATCCCACCTGAATACACACAGTAGGTGCGATGCATGTTGAAAAACCCTTATATGGGGTGCGATGGGCGAGAGTGGACAAATGGCAGGGTCAATTTGCAAGGTGGAGGAACATGGAATCTTCCAGAAACTTCTCCTGTGACACTTGCCTCTCTGCATTCGACCAAGGATGAGTAAGAGATCATCAATCTCCAAGCGGAATCAAGAACTATCAGAGAGAAGACACTAATCAAATCTCAAAAGCTAACTCACCCCCCTTGTAGACATCTATATATGGATCCCTCATCCGAGAGATCCGGGGGCTGTAATTTTGTATCTTGTAAGGAAGTGCTGTTGGTTTCTTGGTGCAATATCATAGTGTTGGGTGATCTAAGCTTTTCATGAGGTGAAGAAGGGCTTTCCTGCTGAGAGGATGATGCTGGGTCAGAACAATTGGTTGTAATCCTCTTTGCTCTTTCTTGATTATCAATACAGCTATTCAAGTTTTCCTCCACATTCTTGTATGATTGATGATTTATGCATTTGTGTGGTCAATATACATCTGGTCCTATATTGTTTATGATAATAGATCTATGTTCTTGGATAGTGTTATGCTGCTTTGATTCTACAGGTACTCTTTGAAGCTGGGTAGACAAGGAAGCGAGTGGCAAAGACCTATCAGAAGAGAGAGGAAACGAGCAAGGAACCAAGCGCAAGACAGAGGTTGGTCTCCTTATTCTTCTCTCATCTATTTCTCGTAAAGGAAAACGAAAGTAGTTTTTAGTTTGTTTGTTTCTAAGGTAGCTACCAGCCTTAGTGGGACTAGCAGCTCTGCATAGACACTAGTTTTCCCGATAACACCCTTCTTGGATGACTTGCCCATCAGGCGGGCTCATACACACCACCCTGCTCCTCACCGCAGAACTACCATATGCTAGCTCACAGTCCTTCGTTGATCGAATGATGCCTTAGCTCATCCTCACTGTCAGTTATGTATACCCTTCGTCTGTCGTGTGGGGGCTCCATGGCTGACCCACCGAACTTCTCCATAACACGTCAGTTCACCCACCCTAACTCATCATCTTGCCTCTTCGTTTAAGCCAACTCACTCATCGATAAGTTGGCTCACCCATAAGTGTAGTGGGATCAGCTTCTCTGCAAATCCTGCACCTCGTCCACCATCAGCTTCGATACCACCTGTCACGAAGTGACAGGTTTAGCAGAGGAGAAGCATTGTGCTTGGGCCAAGCTGAATGACAAGACATGACAGGTTTGGAAGAATGTGAAGGGAAGCTCTTGCTAACCTTATATAGGTTGAAATGGATGAAAGAAGAGAACCCACGAATTCGAGATAAACTTGAAGTCTTGTAAAGGAATGTTGAAGATGAACTTCTTCGACTTGGTTGGGAAATGGAGAAGGATGTAGCTGCAGATTGTGATGACAAAGAAGAGGAAGTCGTGATGTTTGAGGATGTTGCAGATATGACAATGATGGAGGATGAACTTGAAATTGTTCAAGTTGGACCAGGATCATGCAGTTTGCAGACATTGATGGATGAGGGGGAGCCTCATGATGAATTAAGTACTTATACTTATGTTTCAATTGAGCATTTGGTAGATGAACCATATGTAGGGAAGAGAAAAATCAGTTTGTCAATGCAAGGGGGGATCTTACCATGGATGTCTACGATGAGACCTTGTATGAAGAGGAAAGGATCATTAACTATTGCAAGACTTGTTAGGGTTGTTTGTGACCTTATGATAGAAGGTACAAAGGACCGTGACAAGGGAGGAACATGATGATCATTGCAGAGGAATGGGTCATGCTTTAGCCATATGGAGAATTGGCTAAGTGCCCGGCATGACTCATGGACAGATTGGAGAAGGACACACACTTGAGTTGGTGATACTTTGGTAGACTTCTCATGGCCGAGACTAAGAGAAAGTCTTAGCGGAACCTTTAGTGGGGGAGCTATGATGGAAGAGACTCATATGATGTGATGATGATATGGTTAGGTGACCGAGTACACTAGACCGGATTTGCAGGGCTTGGATGAGGATGACCAATTGTTGTGATGGGTCTACTTAGTTGGACAACATAGGCAACTTGAGTCATAGACATTAGGTTGGAAGCATGGAGCATGGAAGTCTTATGCAAGAGCACTTGTAGAGGTGTCACTTATGGGCATCCAATGAGGAGTGCCAAAGCAGGGATGTTGTGCAGGTGGATTTGCTGATGTGACATGGAGATGTTTTACTTATGAGCTGGTGGAGAGGTTGTGCACTCTTGTACAACAAGGCCATGGACTTGGTTGGAATTGTGAACAGACTAAGTAGCATTCCTACTACATGGAGAGTTGAGGCATCTTGCAAAGACATTTGGGTTGAGACATGTATGATTGCTAGGGTGTTGGTTGGAGATGACTTGTGGAGCTCATGATGACATGAGGTTGTGACTTTTGGGGACTTCATATATGGTGGACTTGGAGGATCTGATGCATTGAGGAGCTGAGGTCAGGGACGTTGATGCAGGATGGCGTGCATACTTTTGAGTACATGTATGGGTGTGCTTGAAATAGTGACTTGATGAGGAGGATCGATATGAGACACTTTGGAGTGATGGAGTTGCAACGATCATGATGCCTTGGTGGCAAGACTTGGGCATGGGCTGAGCTAAGACTTAACCACTTTTGACACATGGGAGCTGATTGATCTATGACCATGGGCAACACATGGATGGATGAGACAGGTGTATAATCATTTCTATGGTAGAATTGAGGGATGGCACATTGCAAAGATGATGGAGGTTGCTTCATGAACCTGGATGTGGCACATCAAGAGTCAGGTTTGATGAGAGGATCTCTTCACTTTGAGGAGATGGATATTTTGCAGATGGATGATGATGTTGGGATAGATGCGACTGATTTCATGTAGCACATTGATACCAAACATCATGGACAAAATGTTGCAGATGAGATTAGGACTACTTCATGGACCTGGGCATGGCTTATATCGAGATGGGTTCTTGATCGAGTTGATGTTGTGACGAGAGTCTGAAAAACGGCTCATGATGGGATGAGGATGTGTATTCTTATGATTTGAGTGTGACAGTTGGACCGATCACCCGACTAGTTCGAGTCATGAGGGCTAGCAATGTGTAGAGATGTTTTAGAATTGTGTTGGAGTATCATGACAACAGTTCACATGATGATGGTACATGATGAGGTCGACATGATATGTTGCAGTAAGCATGTAGCTTGATATGGAGGGGCCAGCCTTCCACAGTGGGAGAAACATGTGGATATTACGACGGATGTGGTTGATGATCATGGATTGAGGATACTTTCTGATGTATGACATACCAGTGGTTTATATGCCTTGGTATGGATATCTTGGTGGCAGATGGTTGCTTAGATGAGAGATTGTCAAGGACGACAATGATTTCAAGTGGGAGAGAATGTAAGGCCCATGTGCCATAGGCAACTCAACGAGCGAACACGGAGGTGATGAGCTAAGGAGTAGCACACGGTGGGGAGGAAAAAAAAGAAGGAAAATAACCAAGTGTGAAAGCATTTGGTGTATATAACCCGTGGGCAGCCCCGGATGAGCCGACGGGCGGGCGAACCAACGGGCGGGTGAGCCGATGGGCGGGCGAGCCAACGGGCGGGCAAGCCGACTTAACAAGGGCGAGCTGATTTTAACGAACAAGCATGCCAATGAGTGAAGGTGGGCGAATCGATGCATTATGGAAGAGTCCAATGGGTCGACCAGGGCGCCCCCACACGACGAACAATGGGTATACATAACTCGGCAGTGAGATGACCTAAGGCAACATTTGACAAGTGCGAAGTGCGATCTAGTACAGTTCTGTGGTGAGGAGAAGGTCGGTGCGTATGAGCCCTCACAATGGGCAAGGTGACACAGCATGTGTGCCCACCGAACGGTGAACGACTTCGGCTGAATGAACTCATGTAGCATGACGGGTGAACCGCAGGCATGAATGAAGGATCTTGGGCAGGGCGACACGGCGTGTGCACCAGCCAAATGAAACGTTGGATGAGTCGGTTGGGATATCTCATGCAGGGTGACCCATGGGTGGGAGCGCCCAGCGAGGTGAAACAAAGTACGACAGAAGTGTTGGTTTGTGGACGAAGGTGCAGCTAGCATGCAGAGGTGCCCGAGTTGGGTGGCACAGTGACACAGGTAGCATCACCCGAGTTGGGCAAATGACACAGCAATTGAACAAACACATTTAGGGGTAAACAATGAGTTGGGAAAGTCATGCGACAACCATGCGGGCACACTGACGAGCTGGGCAATCGAGTTTTCCGGGTGAATGTAAAATTTGGCTAAGTGTAAATTTGGGGTTTCCTCAAGATTTAACTTATATATATATTGATATTGTGGGCAGACTCATTATAGGGAGTTGCCCCTCCCTTTATAACTATTGTGCATTTATGGTTAATGTTGTTTATGGTGAATGTTAATGGTTTTCACTGTGTTATAATGAAAACATATACTTGGCAAACAACAAAATAAACTAAGTATAGAAAGTAGGCATAGTCCACGATTGCAAGTATTGGTGAAAAGAAAGTGGTTGGTGGTGCCACACCTCCTATAGTGCGGTTGGAAGAGTACCGCCAATGTAGGGGCATGACAGGTGGTATTGGAGCCGATTTAGAAGATCGTGACGAAGGGTTGATCCCACTGTCACTTCATGATAGGTGGTATCAGAGCTGATGGTGGACAAGGTGCAGGATTTGCAAAGAAGCTGATCCCACTACACTTCGTGACAGGTTTAGCAGAGGAGAAGCATCATGCTTGGGCCAAGTTAAACGACAAGACATGGCAGGTTTGGAAGAATGTGAAGGGAAGCTCTTGCTGACCTTATACAAGTTGAAATGGATGAAAGAAGAGAACCCACGGATTTGAGATAAACTTGAAGTCATTGAAAGGAATGTTGAAGATAAAATTCTTCGACTTGGTTGGGAAATGGAGCAGGATATAGCTGCAGATTGCAATGATGAAGAAGAGGAAGTCATGATGTTTGAGGATGTTGCAGATATGACAATGATGAAGGATGAACTTGAAATTGCTCAATTTGGACCAGGATCGTGTAGTTTGATGACATTGATGGATGAGGGGGAGACTCATGATGAAGTAAATTCTTATACTTGTGTTTCAGTTGAGCATTTGGTAGATGAACCGTATGCAGGGAAGAGCAAAATTAGTTTGCTGATGCAAGGGGGGATCTTACCATGGATGTCTACGATGAGACCTTGTATGAAGAGGAAAGGATCATTGACTATTGTAGGACTTGTTGGGGTTGTTTTTGACCTTATGATAGAAGGTGCAAAGGCCCGTGACAAGGGAGGAACATGATGATCATTGCAGAGGAATGGGTCATGCTTTAGCCATATGGAGAATTGGTTAAGTGCCTGGCATGACTCATGGACAGATTGGAGAAGGGCTCACACTTGAGTTGGTGACACTTGGGTAGACTTCTCATGGTCGATACCAAGAGGAAGTCTTGGTGGAACCTTTAGTGGGGGAGCTATGATGCAAAACACTCATATGATGTGATGACAATATGGTTAGGTGATCGTTCACATCAATTAATCCATTTGTTTCACTTTCAGTCAAACAAGTAAGAGGATATTTAAGGGATCCTTCCAATACAAGTTTGCATTTACTATGTAGTAATTCATAGCCTTGATTCTAAGGGATCTACATTGATTGTTTGTGAATTCAAGAGGGTACTCAAAATCATGTAGAAAATGAACTATGTCTTTATACCAATCTGATAGTAAAAAAAATTCATCAATATGGAAAGGAAGAGGAATATGAACTACACAGGAAGAAGGTTCTTGTGGATTCTTTTGTTAAAAATAGCAACAAGAAATCCCAATTTAATTTGTCCTTGAATTAAATTGTGAATTAAAATTGTAATGCTTGTAATAGTTAATTAAGTTAAATTGACTTAATTGACTTAGGAAAGTCGACTTGGAAGTCTATCTAGAGTCATGTAGAGCGATCCCTAAATTTTAGGGGCTCAAGTTGTTTTTTGTTTTTTGTTTTTAAATTAAATAACTCATTCTAACTGAGTTAGAGTCAGTTAAACTAGTTCTAACTATTAGAGAAACTAGTAGAGGTCTAGTTGTGGATTAGTGCACCAATGCATCAACCAGTACCACACCCGTTAATGGAATATTCACTCACAAATAATTCATGCATGTCAATTCAGAGGAAGACCCAGTTGACATTAGAGTTCAGGGACAATGTACTATAAGTTGTATAATTTTCCGAGTTGTACATATGATGCATGCAATTAGTTGAGGACCTATGTTTGGATTGCACAATTATGAAGAATGGTTTTCCCATCAAATATGGGTCGATTCCTCTTGGAGAAACGCAAGGAAGTAGGGGCTTGGAAAGAGGAAAACTTGGTTAAGTATTGGCTTGAGATGGCTTGTGAGCCAGAGCGTTAAATCATACTTGTGCAGGGATTTTTCTTGTGTGAACAAGCATTGTATTTTATTCTAAGATCTTCTGGTTAATGCAATATAGATAGTCGAGGTTTCTAGCAGTTGCTTCCCCTAGAGAAATATTTTGTTATGTATGATTCATATTCTTCCTCTTTCTGATTATTTGTTTCATTGATCATTTTTGGTTTTCGCTGAGAAGAGTAGAGTAGATTCTTGTCTTGTGTTTTAGTATATCACATGAGTTGTTGAATCTACAAGTAAAAATATACATGGTATCGGAGAAAAAATATACATGGTTGTTGATTTTTAGTTTTTTGTGTAGGTAAAAATCGAATTTTCATGTTCATATTTCATAGCAACAATATGTCTTTCTATGGGTTGCGACTTGAGTATACCTTAGAGAGCAACTCAAATTAATTAGCTTGGAAGGATAGGATGGAAGCAGTGCTAGAAGACAATGGCCTTAAGGAATTTGTTGATTAATACATTCCTAAGCCTCCAACATTGGATGTTAATGATCTGGCTGAATGAATAAAGTGTGTGGCAAAATCAAGAAGGATTGTCCTAGAGGGAGTACGATACCACATTGTCTCGAGTCTCCATTGAAAGGATACTCCATACTCAATGTGGAAGGAATTTCCAAACTTGTTTCATTATAATAGTGACCATAGGAAATTAACACTGAAGGACAAACTCAAAAATATCAATATGGAGAAGAGTGAACCTATTCCAAAGTACTTGACCAAGTTCACTCATTTTCATGATGAGCTTGGAAGTGTCAAGATTACTGTTGCCGAGGATGATAGGTGAGCCTAGCTCTTCTAGGTCTCCCTAAGATTTGGCATAGTTATTAGGACTCTATAAATGGGAGGGAGAAGCTAATATATTGGGAGAATTTGTGGTTGGATTTGGTACAGGAAGATATTCAAAGGAACACCAAAGATAGATCCTCATCAAAGGCTAATGATGAGGAAAATTATGCCTTAGCAGGTAAGGCAACGAAAGGGAAAGGGAAGGCATCTCATTCCAAATCGGATTCTTGTCATGGTGTCAAGAAGAAGGACATGTTGAAATTCAAGTGATTTCATTCTCATGAGTTGGGAATTTTTTCTACAAATACACTGCTCAAGAAGTCCAAGAAGAAGCTCTCACGAGGAGCGGTAAGTGAGGTTCTTGCCTCATAATTCAAACTAGACTTTGTTGGGTTGTATTATATTCTTTCCATGACTAGCCCACGTAGTTAAACGGGGGGTTAGGAGGGGGGAAAAGCCTACCCTTCATTGCGCCGATTTTGTAGCGGGGGGTGTCACAGGGGGTTTGAGGGGTGCAGGCAACCCCACTCTATGGGGTCCGGGGCGGACCTACCTATGGTTTTCTGTATGATTTTCACACATGTTTTTGGACGTGATGGTTTTCGGTCCATGGTATTGGATGCTTCAGCATGTATAAATATGTATTGTAACATTGAAAGGAAAATAATGAAAAATGAAGCTGGTAGTCCCGGTTTTGGTATCCAGGGGAAAATCTCTGTGTATATGTGTTTTATGTGTTATGCTCTCACTATTGTTTATTTTCTGTGTTTTAGAATTCGTATGCAACTAATTTCTGTACGGGTTTAAAACCTACATTTGGTATCAGAGCTATTTTGGCTTCAAGGGGATGCCTTTGTTGCTGAGGGGTTTCAGTCAGGCCTGTGGTAGACCCTGTTCAATGGGAGATCTGTAAGATCGATTCTAGTGGTGAAAGAAGATGGCAAGCAGTGGAAAGATAGAGATCGAGAAATTTAATGGTCAGAGTTTTGAGTTGTGGAAACTTAAGATGGAGGATCTGTTGGTGGATAAATATCAGTGGATCGCGATAGATCTAGGTACTAAACCAATGGGAGTGTCCGATGAACAAAGGAAGAAGTTGGATCGGAAGGAAAAGAGCACAATACGATTATGTGTCTCATATTCAGTATTGCTGAATGTATCATGGGAAGATACGACGAAGGCTTTGTGGGACAAGTTAGGGACTTTGTGCCAATCTAAATCTCTGGTGAATAAATTGTTCTGGCGGAAAAAGTTCTATAACCTGAGGATGAAAGATGGACACTTGGTGACAGAGCATTTGAACGCAATTAATACTGTGGTAAGTCAGTTAGCATCTTTTGATATTAAAATTTCAGATGAAGATAAGTGCATCATTTTTTTGTGTTCTCTGCCATATTCTTGGGTAGCGGAGGCCCCGCGTAATGGTTTTGGGGCTTAAAGTCCATAAGTTAGGGTAACGCTATTGTAAAGAGTTCCACGAAGTGCACGGAGTGCGAAATGTAATAGGTCAATTCAAAGGGTTGTCCACCTGAAAATAATGTAAAATAATAGAAGTAAGTCAGCCTACCCATGGTCTGCGGACCATGGGAATGTATAAATAGAGTGAGGCTCTAAGGGTAGAGGTAGATTTTTGGGAATATCTAAGGTATTATGGGTTTGAAAAAGAAATAGTCGATCTGAGTCTGTAAGTCTGAGTCGTGGATGTTAGTTGGTAGATAGAGGCTCCACAGCTATGTGCGCAGAGGTCTGATAGAGTCCGTAGCTGTGTGCGCGACCCCTGTAGCTGAGTGTGCAGGACAGGAAGTGGATTGTACTGAACAAAGATATTAATAAAGATAAGTTGGTTCTGAAATATTGTGTTGATTCTGGACTATTGTAGATCTGTTTATATTGGTTTATGCATCAGTTTTATGACTTTACAATGATCTTTAAGAATTACGATGGTGCGCATGGGTTATTACTATTAAATGTTTGCTTAAAGACTATAAGAAAGAGATCAGATCTATAACAAACTCATTAATACTGAAGCACCGCAGCATGGATCTACACGGAAGCCTGACAGTAGTGCAGAGTGGTGCGAGGGTGAAAATTGGTTCGCTTCCCCTCCAAACCACATCAGGACATCCCCAGGGTACGGAAACCTGGTTCCAGTACCCTCCCCTACTACCTCGGGTGAGACTTCAATCTGCGCCCTGCAGACTGTTGCCAAAAGGGTCGGTAGTGCGAGATTTGTTTGGCTAAATCACTTGTGAACCTGGGTCATGCCCCAATAAGACAACAAATGGTTCTGTTTCCGGGACCGGGATTCGCCTAAGGGATATCTGATGTCGGAATTTTGAAACCCTACGAAGAAAGAGATTGAAGATTGGTTGGAATAGAAGCAGTACAAGTTCATAGTTGGCCTTCGCACACCTGCGTGCAAACCAGAAGTTTAACATGGAGAGTGCGATCAAGTTGCCTATATCCAAAGGAGTAGGAAGCGAAGATCTAGAACAGTTTTGGTTCGTAGTAAGGGTAATGTGGGAAGCGCACGAAGTTACGGACGATAATATTAAAAAGGCTACCTTGGTGAGTGCGCTACAGGACCGCGCATTGACTTGGTATATCAAGCATTCTAGCGATCATCCAAATGTCGGGATAGTGGAGGTCCGGTATGCATTGAAAAAAAAGTTTAGCCGGCTGAAATTAGAGACACAATCAATCATCGGGTTCAAGAAGATCGTGATGCTGCCAGGAGAAACCCCTTGGGATCTAGATTAGAGACTGAAAAGTACGATCCAAGAGGCTAACATGACACTAATGGATGGGCAACATCTTGTGTGGTTTGTGGCATCTTTGGCATCACATCTGTGGATGGCGCTATCACAGCAAAAGATCTCAACCCAGGTTAAAGCATTAGAGATAGCGATGAGGTTGCATGAGACTCCAATACAGGATCTGCCTAAGGGGTGTCTGATGTGAATGAAACTACATATAAAATACTAAGAGGAGGTTTCTATTGGCAAATTTGTTTTACATAGGTTTGACCAAAGTTGAGGAGTTGTCCCTTGTTAGATATTTGTAGGAAAATAGAGGTTAGCAACACTTCTCATTATTCTAGTTTCAGTCGAAAACTCCTTTCTTGCAGTGGGGATTGGATTTCATTGGTGAAATAGTTCCTACTTCAAGTAATCAACACAGATGGATATTAACAGCTACTTATTACTTCACAAAGTGGGTAGAATCAATTCATGTTAAGAATGCAACTGACATAGTGGTTATCTGAGACAAATAGTTACAGATAATTCTCAAGCTTTTAGTAGCATAAAGATGAAAGAATTTTGTCAAAAATATCAAAATGATTTACACCACTCTACACCTTATTATCCACAAGGTAATGGGATGGTAGAATCATCAAATAAAAGTGTGATTAAATCATCAAGAAAGTGTCAGTAGATCATTAAAGGAACATGGATAGTCATCTCAAATATGTAGTACATGAAAACAGGGTTTCACTTAAAAGGTCTACTGGTAAATCTCCTTTTCAACTTTTTTATGGAATAGAGTTACCTTCCCTACATAACTAGCACTTCTAGTCATGAAGTTTTTCCAGGATTCATATGACGAAGTAGATGATTTTTCAGGAAGGATGAATCAAATCATTGAGCTAAATCAGGATAGAGATGAAGTTCAACATAAACTTCAATAATATCAAGACAAGATGAAGAGTTTGTTTGACACAAAAGATAAAGAAACTTATTTCAGATAAGGAGATTTAGTTCTCAAATGGGATGCAAGAAGAGACAAAAGAGGCAAACATCAAAAGTTTGATAATCTATGGTTAGGACCTTTTAGCATTGCAGATGTTAAAGGCAATAATACATTCATCATACATAATCTAGAAGGAGAATATTTCTCATTTTCAATCAATGGGAAATATCTCAAGCACTATATCCAGTATTAAGTGTTTTTTTTATAATCATCATTTTTTATTTCCGATTTTTCTCTAAAATTCCAGAGCAAGTGTGGTTTTCACAACAAAGACTCCTAGCCCAAGGAGAAGGAACATGGATCTACAGTTTCTCTACATCCCACAAGGAGAAGAAGTCCCCAGATGGATTCGATGTTGTAACTTATTTCTACCAATATTTTGTAAAGTTCCTTTTATTTTCAAAAATAAAACAAAAAAATAGATAAAAAGAGAAAATAAAATAAAAATTAAAAAATCAAAAGAAAGAAATGAAAAAGAAAAGGGGAAATAATATATATATATATATATATATATATATATATATATATATATATATATATATATATATATATATATATATATATATATATATATATATATATATATATATATATATATATATATATATATATATATATATATATATATATATATATATATATACCCCTAGAATAAGCGAGCACATTGAAGTGTCGCTCTTTATAGTTTTATTTAGAAATTTAAATAATTGTTTCTATTGTAATAAAGTTGATGTTATTGTCGCCTACCAAAACTTAATTTTATTGCATCTTCTAACGGCTATGATAAAGCGCGCTGAGAACAATGACATTTGATGCATTGTGGGACCCCCACATTCCTAAAAGTTAATGGGGTGGGGGCAAGGTACGCAAAGTTATTTCCATCGATTCTAGTTTTTCTACGTGTCCTGCCCTCATACATTGCGGTAACGCCTATTTGAAACCACAAAATTCCACCACCCCCCACAAACCACTTATCTCATTCCACCAATATTCTCACTATTCTCACCTTTTTCTAATCTTCCGCTATGTTTATCCATGACTATTTGTACCACCAAATTTATTAGATTGTTGTTATATCACTTATCTCTCCCACCAATTTTTAAATGAATTAAATCCTTCACGCCATTAACGGTTAATCCAACAAAAATCCATTATGATTTCCTTGATAAAAATTGTTATCCCCACCAAACCAGATTCTTTTTCCATTCTACCTGCAACCAAAGCTTCTAAAATGACACCACGAAAGAATTTCAGCAAATAGCAGCGTCCAATCATCATTACTTTCGGGAAATTTTTCAATTGTTCTCAGTAATTTTATTTTTCCCAAATGGTCATCCATAAAGGAAAATCTAAAATATTTGTAGAAAATCTTGTATTACCCCTTGTGATCAATTTAGATGAATTTCTCATTATTGATACCCATTTCAAAATTATTGAAACCAATTGTGAATTTGTCTTGTACAAGCTTCACAACTAAGAGTTTCAAAAATATGAAGATTCTAGTGAAAAATTTTCTTTCTGGGAACCATTATTTTCTAAATTTTGTTTCCCTCAAATGCATCATTTTCCATAATTTGTCACCAGGTGTGGAACTCTATACCTTCCCAATCAGAGAGTTGTAATTGCTCAAAATAATGAGACTTTTTTCTACTTAACCTCTAAGTTAATTTTTCAGGCCCTATAGTTACACCCTCAGAACTCCCTTCACCCTTCCTCCACTTATGCCCTTATGGAAATTTACCAAAAACTTTCTTTCTCAGAAAGAGTGCATATCTTTGAGACTTTCCTACCAAAAAACTCTCAATTACCTCGAAGAAATCCACCTTATCCCTCTGCAATGTTCCCTGAGATGTCTAAGTAAGTTATTTCCTTAGTTTCTTGTCTGTTAGGATATCCAAATGATTATTGGGTAGATGAATTTATTTTAGCCTTCTTATCAGTGTTTTCTTCTGGTAAAAAACCTTTTAATTATGTTTAATTACAGACAGTTTTTGTTAGATGCAATTCATGATCAGTTCCTAAATTTCAATGTTGAAGGGTCATTCAAGCACCATTAAATTTTAGTTTACTTATTTTTATATCTTCGGTCAGAAAAGTTCAAGTTTCCTCTATAGAGATTGGATGCTGAAGTAAAACCATAGTCAGGGATTCATTGGACCTCATTAATGGGTAAACCTACCGAATAATTCTCTTTAAGTGACTTTGTCAATCAATTTTTATATATGGAAATTTGTTGTGATGCAGTTCCGAGATTTTCCATAGAGATAAAAAGGATTCTACATTTGAGTAAGAAATCTAAAGTTAGAGAATGGTATTTATACCAAAATTTTACCAAGATTAGAATCTATGGTTGCGAGCTTCCACCTTACAAACTATCAGTGTTCCTCCCCATGAGGATTTTTCACTAGAATATATTACGCAGATGATGAACATGGATGATGTTAATTTTGTTTCCACGAAGAAAAAATCTCAAATTAAACTAAAGGCATAGGTTGGCCCATTCATAGTCAACACTAGAGCTGCTTTAAATGAATTTAATGATTTGTTAAGTCAGATGAAGCTTAGATTGAGTTTTAGGATGTCATATGAACCATTAGGATTATTATCATCAATAGGAGTTGGGAAGAAGTATGCACCATCTGTGCACATTGAAAAACCTGAGATTGAACAGTATGCTAAGAAAGAAGAATGGGAAGAGAACACATTAGAGGAAGTTGAGGAGCTAGTTTCTAGTCAAATAGCATTGGAAACTTCAAGGATGATAGAAAACAAATTGAAAATACCAAGAAAAAGCTTATCCCCAAGCACAAGAATTTTGTCAGCTGGAGAAGGAAAAGGAAAACATGATTTGAATGATTGTGTAAAAAAATGTGTAGATTTAGAAAATGGAGGCAAAGATGGAAAAAATAATCAAGGATAGAGAACTTCAAATCATCACTGGAGCATGGATGCCTACAACCGCAGTGTCAACAACAAAAACAAAGTCTACTAGTCAGAATCCAGCAGAGTAATTATCAAAATCTATGGGAAACCTATCATTAAAATATATGGATATTGAAAAGATCAGAGCTCATTTCGAGAAGACCCAAGATAGCAAAATAAAAGTTGATAATGAATATCTTACCAAAATAAAGAAAAACTTCAAATTAACCAAACAACTTGAAAAATATGAAAATGAATCATTGATTGCACATACATTATCTGAAACAAATGAAAAAATATGGATTGATATAAAGTCAACCATAACTGAACTCTAGACATTTATTGAAATCATTTTTGAACACGAAGAAATGGTGGCAAGGTAAAAGTCAGCCATTACAAAAATCAAAGAAGATTTAGATCACAAGCTAGGTGAAGCAACCAGAGTAATCAAAGTGTTGAATTTCAAAACAAATGAAGAATTGGAGGAATTTGGAATTGAAGACATGACTTATACAGTCCTAAAAGTAAGAAGAGTTTTGACAAAAAGGAACTTACTATTACAGTTAGAAAACAAATGCAAAACTTAGAAGTACAGGTGAAAAAATTTCATAGGAAGTTTAATGTTTTACACCATAAAGGAGTTCTAGCTCTACAAGATTCCAGTGGCCAATTGATCCCGCTAGAAAATTACCAGCATAGATTGCATGAGATAGCAGTAGATAGAACGAAGTTTGCTAAAGTCAAAGGGATAATCAGTGGTAAAGCATTCCTTGAAGGCCTAGAATATGATCTTTTTATCCAACATGAATTTCAACATTTTTTCATTACTATACCAACCTTTGAGAAGTATACATAAGTCGATGAGGCATATAGAAAATTAACAAAATTTTCCATTCGAAATCATGAAAGATGGGATAAATTACTCGAAATCATCGAGTAAAATAGAATGTAGAAATTCAACAACCGGTTGCAGGGAAAGAAGGAGCAAAAAGAAGAATAACATGAGAATAAAGCAGAGAATTCGGTTTGAAACAACAGTCATCAAGAAACACCCTCGAATTGTGTGTTGATTACTCAAATTAGTTCAAAAAAGCTATTTTTACGTTCTATTTTTGTAATATCCATATCAATTTTGGATAATAATGTATTTTTAAAGGAATTATTTTACATCTCGATATCTTTGAATTACACTCTATAAGTTTTATGTAATTCGAAGAAAGAAGGGTCGAACCCTTGTGATGATCCAGTGATAGTATCGTAATACTTTGAAATATTTTTGAAGATAATCATAGGATTCTGGCTTCATTCTTAACAACTTTTTTGTTCATGTGAGTTTTTCTTGTTTATTCGTTTATTTTTTCATAATCTATTTATGCATATGTTCAAGGTAATATAGGAGTTAGGGCAAGGCTAGACTGAGTATCAATCTCCCTGATATAGAGATTATTAACTAATCAATTTGTCTAAGTTAGTTCCTCTACATCTTTTAATTGTTGCCTTCTCTCATGTCTTGAACATATATTGTTTGGTTGTAGAATTCTTCTACATGCATCAAATGTATTTGATTAATTAAATATTCAATATGGATGTTTGAATATCACATATCTTCTTATTTTCCACTTTCAAACTCAACTTAAAGATTTATTCTGTTATAAATGAAAATCAACCCTTTGAACTTCTTAGAAATATTTAAATTTTACAAGTGTTAAAGGTTTAATACGTTGGTCATCAATTCAATTAAACCATTACTTAAATGCTTTGGCACAATTCCCTAACTTAATATTTTTATTTTTCTTTTCTTTTCCTTTCTCTCTTTTTTTTTATTATATATATATTAAATTCCAAAAAAATATATTCATTCCCTTCCTTTCTTTTTCGTAATATATATTAGATTCCAAATATTTATATAACTCACTCGATGAGATTTCTTGCAAAACACAAAAAGACACGTTAGCTCCACTAAAGGGGTAATATATATTGAGTAATATATATGTTTTTTCTAAATAAAGGAATATTATTTTACATTCTCGAGGTATATGTGAGTATATTCATTCGTATCATATCTTATCAATTTTTGGCTTCCCATTTTACTAGGACACTTGGTGTAGAGGTCATGTGATGTGATCCTCTCACGCATGGTTGAAGTTATTGGGTTAGTTTTAACATTTAATATTTTAAGAGTTTTTTCAATTAATTTTTATTATAAAATTTATAAATAGTTTTTTTTTAATATAAAATTTATAATAACTAAAATTATCAGTTTATTTTTTATTTATATAATTTAAAATTTTAAAATTTTAATATAACTTTACTTTATTGGAACCTGTTATGTTTTTCTCACTCAATCTTTTATATTATGATTATCTTGAAATGGTTTTTTTTTAATATAAAATTTATAATAACTAAAATTATTAGTTTATTTTTTATTTATATAATTTAAAATGTTAATAAAACTTTACTTTGTTGGAACCTGTTATGCTTTTCTCACTCATTCTTTTATATTATGATTATCTTTTCATATGAAATTTATCATAGATAAAATTATTAACTAGTATCTTTATATAATTTTAAAATTTTGATAAATAATAATAATTAGAATTTGAAAATATGAAATAGCAAAGTTTCATGTTTCTAATTTCTTTTCTTATTAAAAAAGAATATTTTTAATTAATTAAAAAAAATTGTATTTTATGAGTTAATAACTATTATATAATTTTGTTTTTAATCATTTTTTCTCGTAGTATTTTCCTATTTAATTTTATATAACAATTAAATCATAATTAATAAAATTGACATTAATATAAAATAATTTAATTTAATAAAAACAAAAAAACATCCAAGCTCAAATTACTAAATTATTACATTTATTTTTTTTATGTCGTGCATAATATAATTGATTAACTAATAAATAAATAACTTATTTAATAGAAAATATATAATGTCTAGAGCTTAAAGATGTTTTAGATAATTGAATATCACATATTTCAATGCAAAGGTATTACTTTATAAGTGTTGAAAGTGAAATTTATTGATGCCATGAAATTAACAATATTTATTATAAAGAGATAATAATTAGATGAAAAAATTAGAACTAAGGTAAAAAAAAATTATGGGGTGTTTAAAATAGGACTAGGACATGTGACCATCATACCACTAGGCATTAAGGTGGGTGGAAATGGAAATGGTGACGTGTCTCCCTCCTCTCCCCAACCCTACCCCATGTTATTTACGATGGGCATCACCTCAAACTTCTAGTTTAATGGTTTATAAATTGGTCATAAATCCTACGAGATAGTTGAGGCCCTTTCCTCCAGTCTTGGCTTAATGCATGATTTACATCGAAAATTACAAAGGTCCTATTGGGAAATGGTTAATTGTCCTTGACCATTGAACGACTCATTCTAGTTAAGCCCTTTCATGTGCATTGATATTTTATGGAGGTGGGAGGCTTGCATCATGAAAAATGCCCCGACCCTCCATGTAAGAAGAAAAATCCAACACTTTTTATCGATGTCTTGTTTGGATGTATGGTTCTCCATGGCTTGTATGTTATCGACCTAGTAAATTATGGTGCAATTCATTTAGGCTATTTTCATTCTATTTGTTGTTTCTTAGTTCTTTTAGTGCCACCCCTTGACCTCCATGGAGAGGACAGGAGGAGATATGGTTATTTCCTTATCTATTTTTAGGTCTTTTGAAGTAGGGTATGGCTTCACTCTCTCTTTCCCTTATCTTTCTTCCTAAAACCCTACAAGGTTCATCCACTAATGCTCCCTTAATAGTTTGTACCCCTTCCATCCCATGGTTCTTCATCCTTTCTCCTACTTCCACTCACTCAAATCACTGTTGTAGTGTCTTGCACCCCTTTCATCTATATCCTATTATAGATGGCTTTGTGCATCTTGCTCTTTAAGATCAAGTGATGTCTCTTCCAGTTGTGGAAAACATGCCTCACCAGCATGCTCCAATTCGACATGGAACCACCTATTATTAAGAACAACAAAGCTCTTATGCCCAACAATGGGCAAAATGCTTAGTGATGTTAATAAAAGACAAAATAAAATTTATTTAGAAAAATAATAATAATAAGAATAAGAATAATAAATTTCATGCATTGAAACAAGAAATAACCTAGAAAAATTACTCAAACACAATACACCAGATTTACGTGGAAAACTCCATTTTGGGGAAAAACTACGAGGAAAGGGTTTAGTATATTTTTATTATCATAATGAAAATACATTCTTTCTCACCCATACATTTCCTTTTTTACTCACACCCCTATATATACAAATATTTCATTATAATACCATGGGTCCAATACCATGGGTTATGAATATTTTTATACAAAATCTATGACTGCGGATAGAATTATCTTCCCTAGGCCCGATGGACTGACCTAAAACAACAAAAAGATAAAGGGACTAATGTTTTCCTTAAAGTAAATAGATAATGAGATGAAGCCTCCCTGGAATCTATAGTATGCTTCGCTCCTTCCTTAGCTTGTATGCTCCAATCCTAACTCTAATCGCTTTGATTAGAACCTGCACAATCAGATAATGCAAGCCAACGATCTACAATATCTATGTAACACCATATAATTACTTTATTCAATAGATTTACATGGTGTTGAAATACATGAAACCATAACATCATATATAGGAAAACAAAGAACTCTTTGCATTAATAAAAATGGAGTGATTTACAACCAAAAATAGGTGTTGATATTGTAGAAGAGCTCCTCCAAATTGACTTGTCCTTTCTTTGTCACAAAGCGCACCTCTAATCACCCCAATTCATGGAAATATCTCTCTCACCTCAGTAGCATAAGGGTAGAATCACTCTCTAAAATCCAACCCTTTCCTATGGATGCCATTAAATATATAGGTGAAGGAGGTAGTTCATGAATTCTTATCCTTTTACCAATTTGGGCTTGATATCCACTCTTGATGGGAGGATGAGCTCAAGGGATAAGGGATGAAAACTCTAAGGTGGGATAGGATATGATTCGAGACTTTTATTTGAGGAAAATAGTTACAACATATCCTAGAAGCTTCTTGAAGAGGAAGCTTCAGGTATCTTTTTTGTTTTCCCAAATTTCTATAATTATCATACCCCCAATACTGAGTAACTTGCTGGTGATCAGCGCATGTGCAGAGTAGGGAAAATTGGTAGTTGACACTAGCCAATGAGGGGCCAGGGTGCATTGGTCCTTAAAAAGAATCAAATAAGGTACTTTTAGGAAGAAACTCAGGGATTAGAAAGAATAATTCTTAGGGCTTTATGTAGGGAGGACGACAAAGTGTTCAAAGGATGTGAATAATCTTTTTTGTAGGCCTATTGACCATATGTGACAAAATGGCCTATAACAAATGCCATGGACAATAACTACTTTGAATTTATTTGGTATCACACCTAACAATCTCCCATTTAGACCAAATAGAAGCTTGGTTGAATGTTTTTTACATTGTTTTCTCTTCTCACTACTAACCCTTTCCCAAGATGTATTTTTATCACGTTTTCATTACTCCAACCAAGGCTCTACAAAGTTCTTGTTTATCCCTTAGAAAATTATTTGTTAACATATCATTTGAATTTTCTGTAGCGTGTATTTTCTCCAATTGTAATATCCCATCATTTAACACTTCACAGATCCAATGATATCAAACATCAATGTTCTTTTTCTTAGAATTATATGTTGGGTTTTTTGTTAAATGAATAACACTCTCACTATCACAATGAAACAAATATTTATCTTGTTTTATTCCCAACTCTCCTAAAAAACAATGCATCCACAACATCTCTTTGCAAGCTTCTATGGAAGCGATGTATTTTTCCTCTATGGTGGAGAGGGCCACTACTTTCTGCAATCTAGACATCTAGGCTATTGTTTCTCCTGTAAAAGTATATAAATAAATAGTGGTGGATTTTATAGTATCTACATCTCCAACCATGTGTTCATATGTGCAACCTTCAAGAGCAACATTGTTATTACCACAACATAAATGATAATTACTAGTACCCTTGAGATACCTCAAAATCCACTTTACTGCTTACCAATGTTGTTTGTTTGGATTTGCAAGGAACCTGCTCACTACTCCCACTAAATGTGCTATATCTGGACGAGTACATATCATGGCATACATCAAGCTACCAATAGTAGAAGCATAAGGTATTCTACTCATTTGCTCCTTCTTTGTGTCATCATAAGGGAACAAATAAACACTAAGTTTGAAGTGTGATGCTAGGGGTGTACCAATTGGTTTTGCATCCTTCATATTGAACTTGTATAAACACCTTTTTAATATATTTTTCTTATGATAGCCACAAATTTTTGTTCTTTCGATCATGTATAATCCTCATGCCCAATATTTGTTGTGCTGGACCTAGATCTCTCATTGAAAATTTATTGCTCAAGTCCTTCTTCAACTTATTAATCATATTATTATATTGTGCAACAAATAACATATCATCCACATACAAGAGTAGTATAATATTCCTTTGTCAGACCTCTTGATGTAGACACAATGATCAGCCTCTAGTCTTTTTAAGCCATGTTCTAACATAAATAGATCAATTCTTTTGTACCGTTGGCAAGGTCCCTGTTTTAGCCCATAAAGGATCTTTTTCAATCTGTAGAGAAGATCTTCTTTACCTTTTACCTTGAATCCTTCTGGTTGTCCACATAAATTTCTTCCTTCAATTCTCCATGAAGAAAACTTTTCTTCACATCTAATTGTTCACATTCCAAGTCTAAATAAAAAAAAGACCAAGAATAACTCGTATGAATATGCATAAATTCTTCACATTCAAAAAAAATAGGTGAGAATAATTTACCTTTTCACCAGTACAAACTTCTTCAGGAATACCACCATCTAGGACTTGTTAGGATTCCAAGAAACTCTCATAGGTTGTAGTTTGGAGATGCATGGTAACATATAAATTCAACTATTGTTGCAGGTTTAATGGAAGGAATGATGGTTTGTTTCAAGCCAGATAACCACTTTCACTCTGTTTCACTCCAAACATGCATGAACACCCTCAGACTACAAGGCTTTAGACCACCAATGCTCATAGTTTTAGATGTTAAGTGAATATGGAGAATACTAACCACACCAAGAGATGCACAAGACCATGTGATGGCTGGCTACAACCAGTAAAGAAACCTGTAAATCTAATCTACTAATGCAAGGATGGGATGACAACTCTCCTGCATTAGATAGAAAGAAACCTAAGCAACCTATTCAATGATGCCATCAATATTTTAACACAGAGATAAGATGACAGTTATCCAGTGCTAAAGACTAGAAGCTCAAGAATACAACATATCAGGCACAAGCTTAGAATAAGAAGCAAATGGACAGTGAGTAGTTAACAACAAAAGAAGCTTGTATTAGCTGAAAATGAAGATGACACGATGCAAGTGACAAAATGTCTATAGTCTCCAGAATTTGAACCTTACATCAGATACCAACCTTGATTACATCTTGCTCCTGGATATTTATAAGTTTACAATACTAAGGCACTTGGCTGTTCAAGTATGGAGGGGTCATAATTGACCACCAACTGCATTTAACCGCCCGATGGAGTCTCTAAATGTGTTTTCTTGCTTCAGTGGGTGAATCCGATCTATTCAGGCATTGTGTTGTCCTTTTAGGCTGTTGGAGTGCTTGTACCACTGGAGTCCATGACTGGTAAATTTAGTTACAGAGTCGTGCTTGTCCTTTTCTCCTTTTGGCCATGCTTTCTGATAAATATGCTAGTTGGGAGTCTGACTATGACTGATGATGGCGGAGCTAGTCATCTGGACCTTATTCGGGCAAGAAAATTTCAAAGGACATGGAATGCATGGGTAGGTGGATGATTTGGGTGAACAGGAAAAATGGCCTTTGGATCAGGGAAATGGACGGCAGAGATGGCTCGGTGGAGGCTATAAGTCAAGGTGGGAGTGGGGTGTGTTATGACCATTGGATATTCTGCAGACAGATCAAATGATCATCGGGCTATAGAGCTGCATGGAAGTCTAATGGGCGGGGGCAGATTGGTTGGGCGGTAATGGATTTTATCACACCGCTTTCTAGTGTAAAGTGGTAAAAACCCGGGGCTGAGCGATTCCATTCAATGATCGACACATAGCAATGGACGAGAGAGAAAAACCACTCTCATCGCGTGTTAACACTCAATTAAGTTGCCAGAGCGATGAGAGCGAAGACCGTCAGATCTTGGCAAAGATGATTTGATGGTGGGGAGTGGTAGAGCATGTCGCATTTATTGAATGTTACGAGAGCCGTTGGATCAGTGGGGTGATCAACGGTGGGAATGCGGCGCAACAAGTTATGAACGTGCTAAGACATATGGTAGGGTTCTGTGGTAGGTTTGGGGTTTTGTGCTTAGGGCTAAAGTCAAAGGGGGTTATTTGTCAGGTTTAGGACGAAAATAGCGAAACGGAGATGGAGGAGAGTAAGCGGGATAGAAGGAAAGAAGAGAAGAGTGACCAATGTGAAACCCCTTCTTTGGACATAACAATCAGGCCATGATCCTTTCTGATCTTAGAATATCAGCGTTGCATAACAGAGCTAACACTGCCTCCTTTTGGGGATGAAATCCTCCCTGTGAGGTTTCAAGAACTGTAGACCACTGCCTTTCATACAAAAACAAGGTTAGCAATATTTCCTAGTGTTCCATTGGGTATGGAGTCTAATTAAGCCTACGCTAAAACTGTGAAAGAACATATTTACAATACTAAGGCTTGAAAGCCTTAAACAACATAAACCTTCAAAAACCGCCCATTGACTGGACCATCAAAAACTATCTCTCCTTCCATACTTTGCAGCATGAAAGTGTTGTTCCCCTGGATCTGAGCAATGACAAAAGGTCCAGTCCACAGAGCATCGAATTTCCCATGATTGCCTTTCTTTTCCTTCAGTGTATCCCATTTAAGCACCAAGTCTCCAACTTGAAAATTGTCCATCTTTTCCTTTTTGTCAAAGGCTTCCTTGATTCTCTTTTGATGTGCTGCAGCTTTTTCAGTCAACTGATCTCTAATCTGATGTACTCCAACTAAGTCACTAATACTCTTTGCCGTGTCATTTTCCTCATTCTGCTCTACCTGCAAGAACTTGGCCACAGGGAGGATCAACTAGATTGGGAATACAGCCTCAGTGCCATATACCAGCTTGAATGGAGAGTTTCCTGTGGATTTCTTGGTGGTCACCCTGTCAGCCCACAATGCAAATTTCATTTTTGAATCCCAATTCCTTTTGTTGTCTTCCAGCAGCTTTTTGATTATCCTTATCAAGCCCTTATTGGATGATTCTGCTAGACCGTTACCTTGAGGGTAATATGAGGTGGAATTCACTAGCTTAATGACCATTGAGTCACACACGTACACCAACTAATTCACCCTAAAGGTTGCTACATTGTCTGTAACCAATTTGTGTGGATAGCCAAACCTGGTGAAAATATTTTCAGTCAAAAACTTCATGACAACATGGTGATCAACTTTCCTAGTAGGGATGGCCTCAATCCATTTAGTGAAGTAGTCAGTGGCTACTAAGATCCATCTGTGTTGGCCAATGGAATGTGGGTTAATCTCCCTTATGAAATCCAAACCCCACTGCTAGAAAGGGCCACTGACATGTATTGGCTTCAAGGGTAGGGATTTCAACTGTTGTTTACCTTCAAACCTCTGGCATTTGTCACAGGATATTACAAATGAAAAGACATCAGAAAACAGAGTGGGCCAGTAATACCCAGCTCTGAGGATCTTATGTGTTGTGGTTTTCCAATAGTGATGTCCCCCCACAAATTCTGGAATGAAACTGATGCAGGACCTCCACAGATTGTTCTTTGTCCAGACATCTTAAAAGGATTCCCGATGGATCCCTCTAGTAGAGAAAGTTTTCATGAATACAAAACTTGGCTGCCCTAACCTTAACAGTCCTAGCTTGGCTTGAACTAAGACCTGGAGGAACTTCTAGCTTCAGCAAAAATTGAACTATTGCAGAATACCATTTACAAGAAGCAAGATTTTCACCCAACGACTGGTCATGTCCTACTGTTTCTTCTTCTATTTGTCTCTCATCTGAATTTGTACTTATCTAATTCATGTCCAGTGTCCTGCAATTTTCTTCAGCCATCAGCTTGGCAAGGCCCTGACCTCTGACAAGCTTGGTGGGATTTAATTCTATGTTGAATTCAATAAGCTTTGCAATCCATTTAGCCCTTCTTCCATCAACATCTGGCTACGTTAGGACATATTTTACTAAAACAGAGGGCACATATGCAATGACCTTGGAGTGCAGGATGTAGATTTGGGAAGCCTTCAAAGATTTGATCAGAGCATAAGCCTGTTTTTTGATAATATCATACCTTAGTTCAACATCCCTTAAGTTTTTGCTGAAGAATTCCACTGGGTACTCTGAACCCTCATCATCTTTCTGCAATAAGACTGTTGCAAGGTTGTCACCTGAAGCAAATGAGAAGACATGGAACTCCTTGTTGTAGTCTGGGTTGATCAAAGTGGGGGCTTCCATAATAGCTCTTTTGATGGCTTCAAAAGATCTTCTAGCTGCATCAGTCCATTTGATTTTTGATCCCTTTTTCAGCATGGAGGTGATGTGCTTTACCAATTCTGCAAAATTAGTAATAAACCTCCTTACAAAATTTATTTTACCCAGAAGAGGTTGGATTTCCTTTTTTAATCTTGGAACAGACAAGGCCTGTATTGCTTTCACTCTCTCTGGGTCAATTTTGACACCTGCAGCAAAAACAATGTGTCCTAGGAGCTTGCCTCTTCTAAAGAAAATTATGACTTTTTAGGATTCACCAATATCCCAAACCTTTTGCACTTTAGTAACACTTTCTTCAAATGCTGCAAATGATCTTGATGGTTGCTGGAGTATACTATTATGTCATCCACGTAGACAAGGAAAAACTTATCCTTCTCTCCTACAAATGCTATATCCATGGCTCTTTGAAAGGTAGCTCCAGCATTCATCAGCCCAAAAGGCATCTTGGAGTAAATAAAAGTGTCCGAAGGAGTGGTGAATGTATTATTTTCTTGGTTATCTAGATGTACAACAGCTTGATTATACCCTAAAAATCCATCCAGGAAAGACATAACCTTGGCTCCTGAGACCTTCTATAGTAAATGCTCCATCTTGGGCAAGGGATAGTTGTCATTCTTAGAGAATTTGTTCAAGTTCTTGAAATCAACACACAACCTGATTTCCCCACTTTTCTTCCTCACCACTACCAAGTTGGCTACCCATTTTGAATACCTAAGAGGAACTATGATTTTGGCAGCCAACAACTTCTTGATTTCTTTTTCAATCAGAGGGAGGAGAAAAGGATTAATGGGTCTCAGCTTCTGCTTCAAAGGAATGGTGTCTTTCTCCAATGGGATCTTATGCTGGATGATCTTTTTGTCATAAGTTTTAAGGTCACTATATTCCCAGGCAAAGACATCAGCAAATTGCTTCATTAAGGTGCAGTACTCAGAACTTTGGGCAACAGACAAATGGGTGGATAGATTTATATACTTTGGATGATCTGGACTCCCTATGTTATGCTTATGGACTAAAAACTGATCTTATTTTTGGGCAATCTTATGAGGCACATCGTTATGGTCAAAGAGCTTCTATAGAGGCACTAGCCCTTTTGGTATATGAATGTTAGGCAGTTGAACAATATTGTCTTGGCCAATTTTGTTCTTTAGCTAGGGCTAGGAACATTCCTCCAAGGTTTCATTCTCTTGATCAATTTGCATTTCATAGAATTCATCCATGACTTGCAGAAACCTACTTACTTCATCATCATCCTCAAAGACCTTCCAGTGTTGGACCTTATCAGGCAAGGATGGTCTATATATTATCTGGACTTCATAAACCAACTTAGGGGGCATGGGAGGGATGAACATGCTAGCAGACACAACAAAGGAACCAGCAAGATGATTGTTTACTCTAGGGATATATGAGATACAAAAACTATCAAAAGCATATTTGAGTCTCCATACCTCATCTCTGTATGCTTTCAGCCTTGGGTGCCTTGTTTAGAACATTTTGTTCACCTATTGAATGATGAGATCACCATCTCCAAACACCTTTATGTCTCTAATTCCCATGTCTTTGGCAGTGTTTAAGCCCAATATCAGAGCCTCATATTCTGCTATATTATTGGTGACTTGAAAAGTCAGTTTAAAAGACAGATGTGTGCTTTCTTGTTTTGGAGACACTATCACCACTCCTGCTCCTGCAGTTTCCTTTGAACAGGCTCCATCAAAGAACATCTCCCAAGTTTGTGCCCCTTCTTCTTCCATGGCCTGGCCTACTGGTTTCTTGAGTTGCATCGAGGCCCTCTTGGATTCTTCAATTTGGAGAATACATGCTCCAAAATCAGTGTCCACAGCGTAAATGCGATGATTAGTGGGATTCTTCTCATCACTGATAATATAGGCCAACTGGGCTTCCCTATACAATCTTCTGCTCTCTCCTCCAAAAACTGGGACAGTGGCATAAGATAAGTCATTTTGCAATGTCCCAACTAACCTCTTAATCCACCCTCTGGAAAGTAGCATACCAAACTTAGGGGGGACATTTGCTACCACAATATCCATCATCATGCTCTTCATGGGCAGCTGAGTCAGGGTGATAGCCAAATCTTTGATTAACCCCAAACATTTCACCTTCCTTGAATCAAAGGAGAACAAGTCATGATAAGGTCTAGTAATATCAAGGCCTAACTCTTCCATGATAGCTTTGGGCATCCGATTATGGCTGGTGCCTGTGTCCAGCAGACAATTGTGGAGGACTTTGTTATGAATGGTCAGAGAGACATAAAATGATGGGGAATTGTTATCAACAGGTTTAGTCATCGGGCTAAGCACAACTACCAGTTTATCATCTTGTAAATTCACATAGTCATTGGGTGCTTGTGTGGCTTTCAGCTCAAGGGCATCAAGGATGAGCTTTCTAAAGACCTCACTCTTTACAAGTTCTATGAGAGGTACAACTATTTTTAACTTCTGGACTTCTGATTCAAAGCTGAAAGGGGAAGGGGACTTGTCAGGGCCTCTTACCTCTTGAGCTGGTGCTTTGAGGATGATGGGATTAGCTACTAGTCTCTTCTGTTTGTTGATTTGCTGCTATGTGGGGACAACAGCTCTTTGGGCAAGATTCTCTTTGACATTACTCATTCTTGACCTCAGGTTATATCTTTTCTGGTCTTCAGTCTGTAGAATAGCTTCTCTGTCCCACTCTTGACTGGTCTCGTCTCTAAGTAATGATTCTTCGTAGGCAGCTAGTGTCAAAAAGGTAGCACTACCCTTGTCTTCCATACAGTGAATCTCATCCTCTTCATCAGACTATTCCTCCTCCATGACTACGTTCTGGAAAGGAGTCTTAACCCTTTGTTCTTCACTGGCCTCTTTGCTCCTTTGAATGATCTGCAATTGTTCATTTGCTCTTCTGAAAGGATTTGGATTCCTAGGAGCCAATGAATTCGGAGGCTTTGATTTCCTAGAACTCTGCTCGACCTTCAGCTTGGATATTTCAGCAGCCAATGTCTCTATCATTTTAGTCATTTTTCTATCTTAAGCTCTAAAGATGAAGAATAAGAAGAAGCCTCACCTCTCTACCTCCTTCTATCAGCGTGTCCTTTGAGTTTTTCTGCAGCCATGATATTGGATTCCACCTCCAAGGTTGCATCTTGCATTTCAGCTAGAGTAGCACATCTTCTTTCTCTTAATAGCAAGCAGAAATCAGAATCAAAGGCATTGGCATAAGTGAGTTTAGCAGAGGTGGGGGTAGGCTTCACTTCAGCTGGTATCTTGCTATACATAAGATTGAATCTTTTATTAAAATCAGACAATGACTCCCAATTTTCCCTTTCAGGTTGCCAAACTCAATATGGTAGTATAGCAGGTCTTTCTTATCTCCCCAGTGCTTTAAAAACACATCATCTAATGCCTCAATGTCTACTATAGACCTAGGGGCAAGCTCTCTGAACCATTTTCTAGCCTCTCCATCAAGGCTTTGGACAAATACTCTCATCCACACATCATCCTCACTGATCTCTAGGTTAGCAGCATAGCTATAAAAAGACTCAAGGTGTTCTTCAACTGTTACTCCCTCTGTACCAGTGAACTTAGGCATGTATTTATGATACTCTCCTATAGTCATGGTGATCCAGGTGGATATTGGTGGCCACCTGCCAAGTCCACCTGGACCCCCACTATTGTTTCTCTCAGCATTTTCAGTTTCCTTAATTGTAGCACAACTTATTATTTTTAGCAGTTTTTCGGGTACTCAACTTCCGGAGCCATTTTGAGGCCCTAAATGACGTTTTTTGGGAAATCTAGGGAAACATGGGTCCATGGACCGATGTTGCCTCCCAAAGTGGCAGTGCTCGGATAGATCTTTCTAACGAGCTATTGTACACGTCAAACGGAGATCGTATGCCAAATTTACGACCCCGGGAAGTTGGTGTACCAATTTACCCAAATGGGGCCCACAGTTTGGCGTTTCATCTTCTAGGGTTAGGTTTTGGAATGTTAAGGGTTTTCCATTGTTTCTCAACAATAAATAGGCCTTCGAGCCTCATTGTAACACAGTTCAGAGGCATGTAGCCACCACATCTCTTCTCAGAGATAAGCTACAATCGCCCTAGCTGGTTTATTTCCATTTCTGGTTGTAAGCATATTTCAGTATTTTCCATTAATGAAATGAAGTATTATTTCCGCTGCATCCTTGTGTATATGGTTATCTTTGTAATTTGTTGCGTTCCTGTTTAAATCCGGGTCAGTGGTATCAGAGCGGTCTGCTTTTTTTCTGTTTTTCTTTGCATGTCCCCAACAAGGTCAGGATATAAGGAGTTAGGGCTTGAACTGGTCGAACCTTTGCAAGACCAGCCTCGCAAATCCTGACGGCCTCCCATGGCGGATGAGAAGAAAGACGAGGGGGTAGGAGATCCCATCAAAATCTTGCTCGAAGAAGCCCTCGAGCGACAACGGAATGCAATGATGGACAGCTTTGCCCAGATCCTTCAGCGGCTACCCAGAAGCGATGCATCGGCTCCCAGCAGCTACTCTGGAAACGACACGCCCTTTAAGGTACAAGTTAATTTTGAAATCCCCATATTCGAGGGTCAGATAGACGCAGATGCCGTAGATAAATGGTTAAATCTACTAGAGGGTTATTTTTCTGCTCATGAATTTTCGAGTCAGGAAAAGATTGTTTTCGCTCTTCTCAAAGCAGCCCCCCACGTCAAGGACTGGTGGGAAACATACTGCGAGCAGAAGGATGAAAGTACTGGCTCACTATTTTCAGCCGCACCCACCTGGAATTCATTCCGGGATGCCATCAAGGAGCAGTAATACCTTGTCGGAAGCTATGAGGATGAATACATAAAGTGGACCACGCTGCGGCAGGGAAGGGACCAAGACGTGCTGGAGTTCACCAATCTTTTCCATACCCTTCGCACAAAGTTGGGTATCAAGGATTCGGAGCAACATTTGATACTCAAATACCGTGGCTGCCTGCACAAGTACATCCAAGAAGAAATACAATTCCTGAACATCTCCTCGCTCGGCGCAGCATACCGATATGCCGTCAAGGTCGAGCAGAAGTTTAAACAAAAGAAGCGAGACTTTGGATTTGCAAATCCAAAGCAGGGGAAAGGTGCCCCTAAACCACAGAACAAAGGACAAAGCCAAGGCGGGACAGCCCAAGACAACCCGCCGAAGCTGCAAGCAAAGAACAGCGCCGCGAAGCCGAAAAAAGACACGGGAAAATGGTGTGAGTTCCATAAGAGCTCCACTCACAACACAAGTGAGTGTCAGGCCAAGCAGTCACTGGTGGCTGAGCTAAAGGTTTCAGAATCAGATGCATGTTCCGACTCTGAGTCAGAACCCAATAAGGGGAATGATAAAGGGAAGCAGATCATTGATGCGGATCCCAACGCCACTGTTGCTACTGCCAAGATCCAGAAAAATGAACCCGAAGATCCAGAGGAGGAGGAGCGTCTCTTCCACTCCCAGATGTGGGTAAAGGGCTCCCCGATACAGTTCATTGTTGATAGTGGGAGTCAAAAGAACCTCATTTCGGCAGAGGTCGTGAAGCGGTTGGGCTTACCAACCACAGCACATCCACAACCATACACCATTGGGTGGCTTCACCAAGGACAAGATCTTCGCGTGAGCCAGCAGTGTCGCTTTCCATACAACATCAAGCCCTTCACGGATGAGGTATTGTGTGACATTGCTCCCCTTGAAGTTTGTGATGTATTATTAGGACAGCCATACTTGTGGAAACGACATGCTGTGTATGAATCAAGGCCCCGTGCTGTTATTATTACATTGGGAAATAAGTTTTACAGGATACCAGAGGTAGCACCACCTACCGCCATCTCTTTGATTACTGCAAAACAATGCAGTAAGATCATTTCTAAAACCAGGAAATTTGTTTTCCTGATGATACGCCCTCAAGGAAAGAAGAAGACGGTGGTCGCGGCCTCCAGACGGGGTCCCTCTGCATGACAACTACAGATGGACAAGGTCGTGGAGGAGTACGAGGACATCTTCACCTCCCCTGCAGGGTTCCTCTGCACTGTCAGGTCAAGCACTCCATCGATCTGACCCCAGGTGCGCCGCTACCCAATGGACCAATTTATCGGCGCTCTGTTCTAGAGAACAATGAAATCAAGAGGCAGATTCAGGAGCTCCTGCAGAAAGGTCACATCCGTCCGAGTTCATCGCCTTGTGGGAGCCCGATCGTGTTGGTACAGAAGAAGGATGGGACGTGGAGACTCTGTATTGACTATCGGGCGCTGAACAAGATCACTGTACGTAATAGGTACCCGATCCCACGGATTGATGACCTCCTGGACCAACTAAAGGGGGCAAAATATTTCAGCAAGATCGATCTGAAGTCAGGATATCACCAGGTACCAATCAAACCCTCTGATGTGTGGAAGACTGCCTTCAAATCCAAGGAGGGCCTTTTCGAATGGTTGGTTATGCCTTTTGGATTGACGAATGCTCCTGCAACCTTCATGAGGCTAATGGATGACATCTTGCGGCCATTCACCAACTCATTTGTAGTAGTATACTTGGATGACATTCTGATCTTCAGCCAGAGTTGGGAAGAGCACCTCCACCACATCCGACAGGTTCTCCAAACACTGCGGCAACACAAGCTATGTGCCAATTTGGAGAAATGCACTTTTGGCATGACCAGGTTCAGTATCTGGGATACATCATTGATGAACAGGGGGTGCATGTCGATCCAGCCAAGATCCAAGTCATTCGGGATTGGCCATCTCCAACCACTCTAACAGAGCTCTGCAGCTTTCTAGGTCTTGCCAACTTCTACCGCAGGTTCATGTTGGGGTTTTCTCATATTACTTGGCCATTGAGTCAAGTCACCAAGGGAGGGGCGAAAGCAAAATTCTTTTGGTCAGAATCTCAACAGAAGGCATTCATGGAGTTGAAGGATCGCCTCTGCACGACACCAGTGCTCGCGTTACCAGATTTACAACAACCATTTGAGGTCGAGACAGATGCCTCTGACTATGCTATTGGGGCAGTCCTTACTCAACATGGACATCCAGTGGCATATCACAGTGAAACACTTTCAAAAACAGTCCGAAAGTACCCCACTTATGATAAAGAGATGTATTCCATTGTACAGGCCTGCCGACAATGGAAGCATTACATTTTGGGGAAGGAAACGATCATCCACACAGACCACCGACCCCTGCAGTTCATACAAACCCAAGGGAAATTGCAGAATGATCGCCATCAGAAGTGGTCTACATACCTGCAACAGTTCCACTTGAATATCAAGTATAAGAAGGGCAGCACCAATAATGTTGCAGATTGCCTTAGTCGACCACCGATCATGGCGTTAACCATCGTGCTCAACTCTTGTGGGCACGAGACTTCTGATTGGCCACTTCTCTACAAAAGTGACCTAGAATTCGGCCACACATACCAGAAACTCTTGGAGGGTCGGCATGTTCCAGATTTTCACCTCCAGGATGCCCTGTTATGCCACCTGGGTCACCTTTGTGTTCCTTCAAGCGAGCGTGCCAATATGATTTGGGAAGCACACTACAGTCGGGCTGCTGGGCATTTCGGGGTCGAGAAAATAGTGGCAGTACTGCAAAATTATTTCTATTGGCCGAATCTTTGACAGGATGTTGGGAAGTACATCAGATCATGTACTGCCTGTGCCATTGCCAAACCGACCATCAAGAAGCACGGCCTCTATACCCCATTGCCTACCCCTAGTCGACCTTGGGAATCCATCTCCATGGATTACATGTCAGGCCTTCCTTCCACTAAGCATGGAAATGACTGTGTTTTTGTGGTCGTCGACAGGTTCTCGAAGATGGCCATTATGGCGGCTTGCAAGAAGAATATCACAGCAGAAGCCACTGCTAAACTCTTCGTTGAACGAGTGTGGGTGCACTTTGGGATCCCACAGTCTATCATCTCAGATCGGGACAGTCGGTTTCTCAGCACATTTTGGTCCAGTCTCTGGTCAATGCTGGACACCAAACTCACGAAGTCCACAGCCTTCCATCCTCAAACTGATGTCCAGACAGAGGTTGTCAATAGGATGATTGTGCACATTCTGCGCATGTATAACTCAAAGCATCCACGCACATGGGACGAGAGCCTCCCCTATGTTCAGCACAGCTACAACCGAGCTCTTCACAGCTCCACTGGCCATAGCCCTTTTTAGGTGGGTTTGGGATTCCAGCCACTATGCCCCATTGATGTGGCCATGCCACTTGCAGCTACTCACATAAATTCAGCTCATGTCCAGTCCGAAATAGATAAGGCCACCAGCTTCATTGAGCACATCCAACATATTCGCCAGCAGGTCCATGACATTCTGGAGAAATCAAATGCCAAGTACAAGTAGCGACATGATCAACATCGGGTGCCACACAAGTTTCAGGTGGGCGACAAAGTCTGGTTGCATTTGCAAAAGGAACGCCTTACTGGAGCCTATCGGAAACTGATACCACTCCGATATGGTCCTTACACCATTACTAAGGCTATGGGAGACAATGCATTTGAGCTCAGCATTCCCCCATTCCTTGGCCTGCACCCAGTGTTCAATGTGGACCGCCTTCGGCCATACTTTCCACCATTGCTCGACACATTCGACATTGCAGAACAGCTCACACCCATAGAATTAAATCCAGATTGCATGGAACAAGCTGCAACTGATCGGATCATGGACACATAGATCAAGAACACTCGCCAACAGAATATCCAACTGTATCGAGTTGTCAAAGTAGGCCAACTCCTTCAGCAGGGCAAGTGGCTTACCAGGGAACAAGTTCAGCAAAAGTTTCCTCATCTCATGGAGGAACTCAACGCAATGGGGACCATTGCTTTCTAAGGGGGGAGGAATGATCCAGGTGGATATTGGTGGCCACCTGCCAAGTCCACCTGGACCCCCACCATTGTTTCTCTCAGCATTTTCAATTTCCTTAATTGTAGCACAACTTACTATTTTTAGCAGTTTTTCGGGTCTTGAACTTCCAGAGCCTTTTTGAGGCCCTAAACGATGTTTTTTGGGAAATCTGGGGCAACATGGGTCCATGGATCGATGTTGCCTCTCAAAGTGGCAGTGCTCAGATAGATCTTTCTAACGAGCTATTGTACGCGTCAAACGAAGATCGTATGCCAAAGTTACGACCCCAGGAAGTTGGTGTACCAATTTACCCAAACGGGGCCCAAAGTTTGGCATTTCATCTTCTAGCATTAGGTTTTGGAATGTTAAGGGTTTTCCATTGTTTCTCAACAATAAATAGGCCTTCAAGCCTCATTTTAACACAGTTCAGAGGCATGTAGCCACCACATCTTTTCTCAGAGATAAGCTACCATCGCCCTAGCTGGTTTATTTCCATTTTTGGTTGTAAGCATATTTCAGTGTTTTCCATTAATGAAATGAAATATTATTTCCGCTGCATCCTTGTGTATATGGTTATCTCTGTAATTTGTTGCGTTCCTGTTTAAATCCGGATCACATGGCATTCAAAGGAACAGGCAGGACTAGGGGTCCATACCTAGCAGCTATGATTCTTTCCATTTTGGTAGGTGCTTGTGGGCCTACCATGACTGAGGTAGAGGGAAGGATACTGGCAGTTTGAAAGGTAGGGAGTTGAGAAATGACTGACAGGGCTAAAGGAATATTATGGACTGGAAGGGAGGCTTTATTTGGACTGAGATCCAAAGGGGAACTTATTGAACAAGGAGCTTTATGAATCTTTGAGGGTATTCCTTCATTGATAGTGCTATGCTTTATATTTTCAACATGTGTATGCTCGATTACAAGCCTTTCTTACAGAGATACATAGGATTTTTTAGGCTTTCCTGATCCTGATGCTCCTTTTTGTGATGCCTTTCTCTGCTTGACGATCTTCTCAGGGTCAGGCACTCGGTCAGCTGGTGATTTTTGAGGATTTCTCCGAGTATGCCTCACAAACTGATCTAGAATTGTAATGTGGAGTCGCCAAGAGGTCCAGCCTCCAGTAGAGTCGCCAGATAGATGATTACAACCAAAAATGTGTCTAGACTTTGTCTATCATCAAAGCTGGATCTGTGTCGTTCTCCTAGGGAAGCTAAGCTTCAATCTCCTCTCCCCGGCAACGGCGCCAATTATGTTAGGATTCCAAGAAACTCTCCTAGGTTGTAGTTCAGAGATGCCTGACAACATATAAATTCAACTATTGTTGCATGTTTAATGGAAGGAATGATGGTTTGGTTCAAGCCAGATAACCACTTTCACTCTGTTTCACTCCAGACATGCATGAACACCCTCAGACTACAAGGCTTTAGACCACCAATGCTCATAGTTTTAGATGTTAGGTGAATATGGAGAACACTAACCATACCAGCAGATGCACAAGACCATGTGATGGCCAACTACAACCAGTAAAGAAACCTGTAAATCTAATCTATTAATGCAAGGATAGGATGACAACTCTCTTGCATTAGATAGAAAGAAACCTGAGCAACCTATTCAGTGATGCCATCAATACTTTAACATAGAGATAAGATGACAATTATCCAGTGCTAAAGACTAGGAGCTTAAGAATACAGCATATCAGGCACAAGCTTAGAATAAGAAGAAAATTGACAGTGAGCAGTTAACAGCAAAAGAAGCTTGTATTCGTTGAAAATGAAGATGACACGCTGCAAGTGACAAAATGTCTACGGTCTCCAGAAGTTGAACCTTACATCAAATACCAACCTTAATTACATCTTGCTACTGGATATTTATAAGTTTACAATACTAAGGCACTTGGCCGTTCAGGTGTGGAGGGGTCATAATTGACCACCAACTACATTTAACTACCTGATGGAGTCTCTGAACGTGTTTGCTTGCTTCAGTGGGTGAATCCAATCTATCCAGTTGTTGTGCTATCATTTTAGGCTATTGGAGTGCTTGTACCAGTGGAGTCCATGACTGGTAAATTCAGTTATAGAGTCGTGGTTGTCCTTTTCTCCTTTCAGCCATGCTTTCTGTTAAATATGGTGGTTGGGAGTCTGACTGTGACTGATGATGGCGGAGTTGGTTGTCTCCTTCTTCGGGCAAAAAAATGTCAGAGGATGCAAAATCCTTGGGCAGGTGGATGATTTTGGTGAACGGGAAAAATGACCGTCAGATCGGGGAAATGGACGGCGGAGATGGCTCGGCGGAGGCTATCGGCCGAGGTGGGAGCGGGGTGTGTTATGACCGTTGGATCTTCTGTGGACAGATCGGACAGTCATCGGTCTACGGAGTTTCACGGAAGTTTAATGGGCAGGGGTGGATTGGTTGGGTGGTAATGTTTTTTATCGCACCGCTTTCAAGCATAAAGTGGTAAAAACCCAAGGCCGAGCAATTCCATTCGACGATCGACACGTAGCAGTGAATGAGAGAGAAAAACTACTCTTGTCGTGTGCTAACGCTTGATTAATTTGCCAGAGAAATCAGAGCGAAGACCATCAGAGCTTGGCGAAGATGATCTGATGGTGGGGAGTGGTAAAGCGGGTCACCTTTATCAGGTGCAATGAGAGCCATTGGATCAGCGGGATGATCAACGGTGGGAATGCGGCATGACATGTTATGAATGCGCTAAGACATATGGTAGGGTTTTGTGGTAGGTTTGGGGTTTTGCGCTCGGGGCTAAAGTCAAAGGGGGTTATTTTTCGAGTTTAGGAGGCAAATAGGGAAACGAAGATGGAGGAGAGTAAGCGGGGTAGAAGGAAAGAAGAGAAGAGTGACCAATGTGAAACCCCTTCTTTTGACATAACAATCAGGCCATGATCCTTTCTGATCTTAGAATATCAACATTGCATAGTAGAGCTAACAGGACTATAGAAGGTGAGTGATTGATGAGGTAACAAGTTTCCCTTACTGTATCTGCCCAAAAATTCTTTTCCAATCCAAAATTTGACAACATACTCACCTTCTCCATAATAGTGCAGTTCATCCTTTCTACAGTACCATTTTGTTGTGGAGTACCAGGCACTGTCTTCTCATGTTTAATGCCAAACTTATTATAATAATTATTGAATGCATTAGAGAAATAGCCCCCACCATTATCTATTCTCAAACACTTGAGAAATTTGTTAGTCTCCCTTTCAACAACAACATAAAATTTCTGAAATATCTCAAACACCTCACCTTTACTTTTCATAGGGTAGGCCCAAACCTTCATAGATGCATCATCTATGAATGTAACACAATATTAAGCTCCTCATAAAAACTTAATATTCAACATCCCTAAAAAATAAGAGTGTATTAATTCTAACAAATTTATTTTCCTTTCATGACCACCTCTAATAAAAGAAACCCCTCTTTGCTTACCACAAATAAAATGTTCACAAAGATCAAGTTCATAGGATTTCAAACCTCAAAGTAGATTTTTACCAACAATAACTTTTTGCCCCTTTTCACTCATGTGGACCAAGAATGTATGCCATAACTCCACCAAGTTTTCTTCTTTTGCAACAACAAGTGTATGTGATACCTCTATTGTTGTCCTCATTGTATACAAGGTTCTTGTCTTGGATCCTTTAGCCAGCATGAATGACCCTTTAGTAATTTTGTAGCCACTTTTCCCAAAGGTTGTGGAGAAACCTTCATCATCCAATCGTCCCACAGAGATCAAAATCACATGTATCTTTGGGGCATTCCTAACATGTTTTAGCAAGATATCTTGTCCATCCTTTTTCTTCATTTGAACATCTCCCACTCCAACAATATTACAAAAATTATTATTTCGTCAATTCACTTTACCATGATCAACTTCTTCATATGTAACAAAATTATTTTTACATGGGATCACATGGTGGGATGCTCCATAGTCAATTAACCAATCAATGTTACTGCTAGAAATGTATAAATGTTCTTCTTCTACTGAAACAGTTAATAAAACATCACTTTTAGAAGCTACAATAGTAGTCTCACCTTCTTTTGTGTTGCTTGATTTTTTTATTTATGTTGACTGCTTTTTGTTCCTTCTAATCCTTCCATTCCCTCTTCCAAAACCAACAATCCTTTCTCTTGTGTCCTACTCTTCTACGATGAAAACAAGTGAGTCTTCTCGTTCTTGATTTCAATATGCCTCTTTATTTTGAACACCTCTGCCTCGCACGTTCAATTTTCCTTCCACGATCAACTAAGACTAGAGCTTCTCCTCCCTAGTTTTCCACAATTGATTTGCGATACAACTCCTTGTTCATTAAAATAATACTGATATCATCAAACTTTAGGGTCCCTGCAAGCGTTGAAGTGTTAATAGCTACTATCATATTATCCCAACTATCTGTCATTGAGCATAGCAATAAGATGGCTCTAATATTGTCATCCAAAATAAGTTTGACAGATGCAAGCTAACTTGTTATCATATTAAACTCATTCAAATGCTTTGACACTGAAGCACCCTATTTCATCTTTAGATTGTACAACTCCTTCATCAAGAAGACTTTATTTGATGTTGTGTTCTTCTGATATAAATCATGTATCTTTTTCCACAACCCTTCTGCTATCTTTTCTCCAGCGACATTAAAATATAAATTCTTTGCCAAATACTGATGAATTGTGGCAATGTTATTTCTATCCAACTTATTCCATTCTTAATTTTTCATTGATGAGGGCTTCTTCGCTACTCCCTCAATTGGAAAATATTGAACCTTTAAAATTAGCATGTCCTTCATTTGCACCTTCCATAGGGAAAAATGAGCCCCATTTAATTTCTCCACATCACTTAGTGTCGTTATGTCCATGCCCATAATTCTTCCCAAAAATAACCTAGCATACACCAAAAACTAAATAGAACAACCTCACTTTGATACCAATTATTAATAAAAGACAACAAAAAATTATTTAACCGAAAAATAAAAAATAAAAGCATGCACTAAAACAAGAAATAACCCAGAAAATTTACTCAAACACGGAACACCAAATTTACATGGAAATCCCTATTTTGGGGAAAACCCATGGGGAAAGGGTTTAGTAGATTTCTATTATCATAATGAAAATATTTATACATTTCACTCGCTTCATTATTTCTCACTCATACATTTCCTCTTCTACTCACACCCCTATATATACAAATTTTCATTATAATATCATGGGCCCAATACCATGGACACTAACAAATTTGACTTGATTTGGTCTCATGCCTACACAATTGGACAAATGTAGAGAACACACCCTGCAACAAGTACAAGAGGATATTTCTTTGGTGGAAATGAAATTTTTTTATGGATGTCATTGTCTAACAAATTCTAAGGTTTTATTTCAAGTGGTTGACTAGGTCCCGAACATAAGCCACACTAGAGTCAACTACATCTAGTATATGTACACCATTGACATACACTGTCATTTCAGGTTGTTGTTGGGATGAGTGTTGATTGACATAAATGAGGCTTAAGAATATATTCCTTTGATGTAGATGAAATTTAGTTGAAGATGTGCCCCATGGATGCTAGGCTTGGGAAAATTGAGGTTCACTTGGGTATGCCTCCTAACCCTAGGTTTTCTCCAAGATTAAACCATGAACCCATTCCAATGGAGGTGTTTCAATTTAAAAAGTCTTGAAGATGATGCTCCTACTTCCATCTCTTTTAAATTTCTACTTTATCGTATTCTTTAGTACAATGATGACCTTAAAGGCCCAATATAACATACTAGCATTTATGTTTATTGGATAATTACCAACAAAAAAATTTACTTTGTTATTGTTAAAGTTGAAGTTTTATCTCTAGTCTAGTTTCCCCAATGGTATATCAAGACAAACCTCAGATTTTTTGGATGTATATCTCTAAATTACAAGAAAAAAAAAACTCTTACAAAAAGGAAAATCATGTGGAGAAGCACTAACTTTCATAGGTCAAGTTGAATTTCCTCACTAGTGGTGGGCCATGGAAAATTACCACTAGAGAATATTACAAAACTATTTTGCATATTTCTCCCTATTATGTGTTGTACCTTTAGCTACCCAAGTTTTCCATGTATATGCATTTTTCCTATGACATCAAAATTAAATAAATAAATAAATAAAACATTCATGAAGGAAAAATTATGCAAATAGAAAACACATAATTTTCCACAAATAAGTATGAAAGCCCACATGTATGTTTCCCTTTTGGATTTCTTTAGAATGCCAAATTTCCAGTATTTTTCAATAGTGGGTGTGAATCCTATATGTTTGGGTAAAAAAATCATGAAATGTGTTGTACTAAGTTGAACGAGAGTGTAGCAGGTCAAAGGTGGGAAACAATGAGGAAACAATTAATCAAACATCTACTCATCAAATCCCTATGGATGCTTTGTATGGATTACATGAGGTTGGTTACAACACATTGTAGAGCAAGGAAAGATGGAAGTGTTCTATAGGGAATTTACAAATGATGAAAACTTAGAGATGAGTTTCTCTTTAGAAATTCAAAAGTCTAAACATTCAACGTTTTGGACATTTTTTGATAACCATCACCATAATTTGACTATGTAATGGTTGATGAATTGTAACTTTTCATTTCTTACATTGCAATTTTGAATGCATAACTCGATTCAATAATCTACAAATCCCTATTTCACCCAACTTATGAAATCTCAAAAATTCATATTTGTAATCCCAACAATTCTTCTAAATTTCTAGTCAAATTTTCGGTAAAATTGGTCAAAAAAATTACCAAGAACAAATTCAAAAGATCGAATGTTTAACATCCTACTTTAGAAGTTCCTCTGGTGTAACTAGCATAAGTGAATGCAAATGGTTATGTTTATTAAATACCAGAGGTATGTTTTTTTTTTATGGTTCGCAATGGAAGTCAATGAGAATGAAAAATGATTGGGTTGGATGAGATCAATAATCCATAGTTTAATAAAATCCAAGAAGACACTATCTTCATGCATGTGTTATAATTAATGCTCATTATTATATCTGTTGGGTGTGTGTTATATTATTTCCACGACTAGACCCACACATGAAGTTGGGGAGTTAGAGAAGGGGTGGCTAGCATCCCCTTTGTTGTGTTGGGCGTAGTGGGGTTTGAGGGGAGCGGTAACCCCCGTCTATGGGGTCCAGGGCATCACCCTGGGAAAAAAAAAATTGGACCCTATATTTGGTGGCGGGACCTACCTATGGTTTTGTGCATGGATTTTGCACATAGTTTTAGGCATGATGGTTTTCTGCCCATGGTATTTTGTAGATCCGATCAAGGGAACTACGGTTATGTTCTAATCTAGGGTTTATGGATGCTTCGACATGTATATATATGTATTGTAACATTGAAAGGAATATAATGAAAAATCAATCTGGTAATATTGTTTTTGGGATCTAGGGGGAAATCTATATATATATATCTATTTTATCTTTTATCTTTTATGTTTTTGGAATTTGTATGCAAGTAATTTATGTATGAGGTTAAAACCTACAATATCCCACTACCCTTTGGCCCCTTTCCTCTTACCCATTAGTGAAATCATAATCTTTCTCATGCTCTCTTCATAGTTGTTTTGGACCTTATATTAATTTTTTGAAATTATATTTACATCTCTTGAGTACGTGTAAGGGTCCAAACCTAACCCCTTTATTTATGTAATTAGCCCAAGGGGCCGAGTCATAGTTAGTTAAAGAGTCAATAAAGACTGCATTAATAATAATTATAAGTGGTTGATCCGCATTATATATAAGGGACCACAATTAGTTGTAAATGGGCCATAGTTAATAAATAAATTACTTAACCTGTGTTATGCAAGGGACCACTAATAATTAGGGTTTTGGATGTCATTAAGTTGTAAATAGTCTTATTTAGAAGGGAAAGATCACTGAGTCTTATTATAATTTAGCTCTGCTATGTTGGAGGTTTCCCCCTCGAAGAGGCAAGTGAACATTGTAATATGCTTCTAAATAATAAAATATCTTGCATTTTGTCACATTTCAAGTGATAATTGTCTATTTTGGGCTATATTTCTTCATATTTTATGGTATTCTATATTTCTCACAAGTCAAGAGTATAAAAAGTGCTATCAGAGAAATTTCCAGGGCCAATTGTACCTCCAAGTTTTGCATATTTTTTTTGCTTTAGGCTAGAGACATGTTATGGCATCTTTAAACCATAGGATTTGTCGTTGAATGCATAAACCTATGAATTTAGGGAGGCATGCATGCATGAAATACAAGAGGTGGTCACACTTGTTCGAATCCCTTGTAACCCATGTGGGTACCCCTTCGAGTAGTAGTGCATTAGAAAAAACAGTGCACAGATTGCACTTCCACGTACCCTTGGGTATATTGGAAGCTCCCTAGGATAATGAAACCTAACCTTAGATAAGTCGTTGATCGTCTTGCTGCTATAGTAAACTAATAACAACACTTGGGGATGTTATGCGCATACACAATAGGGTAGTCGGATGGTACAGTGAAGGGTATGATCAACCCTCTTTAGTTAGTGCCTTGAAAGATTGGATCGAGTATTATTGTTGAACCTGTTAGCCCTGAGGTGCAATGCTGCTATTTTGAAGACTAAAGGAGGGAAATAGTCTATTTTGTCATGGAGAGGTTCCCATACGGTCCACACTTCATCTGACTGACGTTATACGCTCACTTGCTTCGACGAATCACCACCATTAGATCATTTCCGCCAGATCTAACTGCTATCACGCATATCGCTCGGGCAACAAGAGAGAGGGATACCCGCCTAATAAAGCGGTTTCCTCTCTCTCCTCCGCTGCTACGTGGCACTCGATGGATGGAATCAGGGAGGTTCTGACGTTTACCACTTACCGCCCGATGACTGCCCGATGTAAACCATTTCCGCTTGAGTAAACCACTCCCGGGCATTATCCTTCAAGCACCTCTTCCGCCCGATAGCCATTTGATCTACCCATCTAAGATTTGACGACTCGGAATTATTCTGCTCCCGCCATGACTTCAAGCCTCTGGTGATTGATCTCCTCTGCCCATTCCTCCCGATCCAACAGCCCCCGTACCCCACTTCCCACCAGTCACCCGGGGAGGAAATTTGTTGGCTTTGTCAGTGTTTTTGACAGTTGGACAGTGGAACTGAATTAACATAATGCATGGCCGAAAGGGGAAAAAAACAACATGATGCAGTTGAACCAATAGAAATGATCATGGAACATCGCTGGCATGAGCAAACCACCTGACAACGTGGTGAAATTACCAGAATCTGATTACTATGTTTGTTAGAAACAGAGATCTCTGAGCTCATGATTGTCTAGTGATGGCATCAAGTAGTTAGAAGATAGAGGGGATAGGTTAAGACATCTCAAGCCTAAGAGAGTTTAAGAGTATTGTAAAAAGCCTATAAATGGCTAAAATTTCGAAGTAATAGGGGTTCAACTTTTGGAGACTGTGGATACCATGTTCCTCCCAGCATCTCATCTTCATTATAGTAACACAAGCTTCTTTTGTTGTTACATGTTCAATTCCCATCTTCTCCTCTGTTCTAAGCTTGCACTTGAATACATTATTCATGTTTTCTTTTGTATCTAATCCCAGATAACTGTCATCCTATCTCTGCGTTGATAAATTAGATTTTCAAGCTTCATTTACTTTCTGTAGCTAGCCATTCATATGTGTTTATGTATGTATCTGCTGGTACAGTCAAGATTCTCCATCTATTCATTGAATCTATAAACTATTGAGCATTAGTGGTCGAAAGCCTTGTCAAGCTGAGGGTGTTCATGTATGTCTTGAGTGAAAACAAAGTTGAACAGTCATCTGACTTGATCCAAACCCCAATCCATTCCAATAGTTCAAAAAACGATATTGAAGGTTTATATTTTTCTAGGCATCTCTGTGCTACAACCTAGGAGAATTTCCTGGAGTGCTAACATAATTGGCACCGTTGTCAGGGAGAGGAGACTGAAGCTCAACTTCCCTGGGGGACGACACAGATCTAGCTTTGATGATAGACAAAGTCTGGACACTATTTGGGTTGTAGTCATCTATCTGGCAACTCTACTGGAGGACGAACCTCTTGGTGACTCCACTCCATAGTTCTGGCTCAGTTTGTGAGGCATACTCGGAGAAATCCTCAGAAGCCACGAGCTGACCTAGTACCTGACCCTGAAAAAATCATCAAAGAAAGAAAGGCATTGCAGAAAGGAGCATCAGGTTCAAGTAGCTCTAAACAATATTCTATATCTCTTCAAGAAAATCCTGTAATAGAACAAATACATGTTGAGAGTATAGCATCTAATACTAGCAGTGAAGAAAAAATCTCAGAGATTCATAGAGCTCCTTATTCTTTAGGTTCTTCTTTCGTTGTAAGCCCAAAGGAAGCCTCTCCTCCTATCCAGCATACTCCATTAGTCCTATCAATCACTCCTCGACCCTCTGTCATTTAGACTTCCAGCACCCTAATAGCCATCATAGCTATGGCAACACCACAAGCACCTACCAAAATGGAAAGAATCATAGCTGCTAGGTATGGACCTCTAGTACTACCCACTCCTTTGAATGCCATGCCTACTAGAGAATATCAAAAGCATATGCCTAAGTTCACTGGGACTGAAGGTGTTACAGCTGAGGAACATCTTGAATCATTCTATAGCTACGCTAATAACCTGGACATTAGTGAAGCTGATGTATGGATGAGATTCTTTGTCCAAAGTCTATATGGAGAGGCTAGAAAATGGTTCAGAGAACTGACCCTAAGGTCTATAGTAGATATTGAGGCTTTAGATGATGCATTCCTAAAGCATTGGGGGGATAAGAAGGATCTACTCTACTACCACACCGAGTTTGGGAACTTAAAGAGGGAAAATGATGAGTTGTTGTTTGATTTTAATAAGAGGTTTAACTACATGTACAACAAAATACCAGCTGAAGTAAAACTCACCACTACCTTTGCTAAACTCACCTATGCGAGTGCCTTTGTTTCTAACTTTTGTTTACTATTGAGGGAGAGATGATGTGCTGCCTTGATTGATATGCAGGATGCAGCCTTGGAAGTAGAATCAAACATCATGGTTGTAGAGAAGCTCAAGAGGAATGTTGATAGAAGGAGACAGAGGGGCGAATCTTCATCATCTTCAGGTCCCAAGATAGATAAAATGACCAAGATGATAAAGTCATTAGCCTCTGAAATCTCCAAATTAAATTTTGAGAAGCACCTTAGGAAAGGAAGAGTTCCTAATACCTTTTCTCCTAGAAATCCAAATCCATATAGAAGAGCTAATGAGCAGTTGAAGATTCTGCAAAGAAGCAAAGATGCCAATGAAGACCAAAGGGTGAAGACCCCTTTCTAGAATGTAGTCATGGAAGAAGAGCAGTTTGAAGAAGATGATGAGATCCATTGTCTAGAAGACAAAGGCAATGCCTCCTTTTTAACCTTAGTTGCCTATGAAATGTCATTATTCAATGACCAGATCAGCCAAGAGCGGGATGGTGGAGCTGTTCTACAAACTGATGATCAACACAAATATGATCTGAGGTCGAAGATAAATAATGGAAAGGAAACTCCTATTCAGAGAGTTGTTGTCCCTGTTAACACCCAGGTTGTTCCCTTTGACTCTAAGGGAATACGGCCGGGGTAACCACTAACCAATCTTTGGATTACAGCTTCTAGCCAGGCTGTAATCAGAGAGGGCTCTCTCTTTAATATTTATCTCTGTTTGGTACTGATTTTAGGCTAGCTGTAAGTTCAGGTTTGTTTAAGGTTTTGGTTGGATGATAATTTCAGTCGAGGTGCTTATGCATTCTCCAAAGTGTTCTAGTCCATTGGGCTATGGAGTCAGTGGTCCTTTAGTTATTTTGAGGTGCTGAGTGATTTGCTGTAGTGATGCTGCAGAGCAAGGTTAGTGTCTGAGAAATAAACTTTCATAAAGTGATTGGGTGGGTTGTGTCCAGTTTATGCAAGGCAATCAAGAATCTTATAGTAAACTTTTGGAGTAAGACAGTGAGAATATTGACCCAGGAGCATTTAAGAATTTCTAGGTGATATTCATACATATAGAATTAACAGCTACATGAGCAATTAAGAATTCATGTGCATAGTAATCCTGAAAACAAACATTTACTGTAGTAAAAATTGAGTACAAGGTGTAGTGAAACAAGTCCTGCACTATTCTTTCTTTTTACTGCTAGCTTAGTATAAGACGAGTATGATTTGATAAACATAAGAAAAACAAGAACAGAGATTAAGGAAAAAACTTGTTATTTAATCAGACAGCACAGGGATTCTGCATCAGCACATGGAGCATCATCCAGACATCAAGTATTTCAGGAAATCACTGAGCTCATCCAGCCCTTTGTATTAGATAATTCTGAAAGTGTATCATACATTTGTCTCATAGAGAAAATTACCAACCCCTTATGAGTTACTCAGGGGAGTATATATACAAAAATTTTACATCAAAAATATCAGCGAATGAGTTAATATCTCATTTATGATATGCTAATCTCTGGAATGCAGTAGCTGAAGGAGTGAATGCTGCAGTAATTCCTTAATGCCTCAGCTGTCAAAATAGTCAGAAGATATTTGGACTTTATGGCTGTTAGAGTCGGCTGGAGATGTGATGTCTGAAACTTGGATAGCTGTCATTGTGTACGTGATGAGTCACTTTATAGCTGCTTTAACTGCTGACATTTGTCATGTTATTTGTCTTGTAGTGACCTGGAGCTGGCAGTGGCCGAATGACTGAAGCTACCGTGGCAAAATCTGAAGCATGAATTGCCACCAATCCTCCTTAGGCATTTGATGTCTGCGCATCTTTATCAATGTTTCCTCGGCCTCTGTATGTCTATAAAGATTGGGAGGGGTTTCAAACAAGTGATTCACTTCATTCTCAATGAAGAACAGGCCTTCAAGTTTGTCATATAAGCTCTGCCCTGTGGGAGGCCCTGTTTGTTCAGATGAACTGCCAGATGCAATAATCTGATTTTCAATAGTGGTTGCCATTCTGTTGGCCATTTGATCTGGAGAGATCAGTTTTCCTGCACCACTTAGTAAGCTGGGCAGGCCTTTTGCTTGCAGCACTCCCATTTTAACTTTGTATTCCTCCACATCTGCTTGCATCTCATAGTACTTCCTCTCCACTGTTTGTATATAGTTCCTGAGAGTTAGTATCTTCTTAGCAGAGAGGACAGCCTCTGTTCTGTTGGGAATGCCTATAGCTGCCAATTCCTCCCTTTCTTGTCTGTTCAGGAAGTCTATCATTCTGTTTGCCTGCTCTGCTCTGTTCCCTAGCACTGTCTTGGCCTTCTGAATTTCTGCTTGAGCTTGGCCCATTAAATCCATCTGCTCATGCATTATTTTTATTGACCTCCATTGCTGTTTGATGGATTGGCCAATTTTGGCCCATAGGATTCTCTTTATGTCGGCCATAGCAGTCTCCAGATTCAACTCTTTCTCTAAGGCCTTTATCCTTTCTTTTTGGGCCTTTATTTCTCTGCCCTGTTCTGCTACAGTCACTTTGGACTTGTCATACTTGGCATCCAGTTCTGCCAACTTCTCCTTGGCCTTCTTTATTTCATCTGCCTGGATCTCCATTGCTTTGACGGCCTTGGTCAATTCCTCTACACTTGGGCTGGCATCTGGAGCTGCTGCTATTCCTGCTGCTTCTGTTGTGGGGGCCACTGCTGCCCCTGAAGTTGCTGCTGTTGTTGAAGTAGTTGGAGGAGCTTGGGAGGTGGATTCTGCCTGTTTGTCTTGTAATACTCCTTCCAGCTCTCTCTCCAATTCCCTGATCCTCTGGTCTTGCTGCATTAGGAGGTCCAGTTGGTCCTCAGCCTGTTTTTGCTTTTGAAGTTCTGCTGTTTGAGGATGCTCTGTGGGCTGCAGCTTTAACCTCTTCTTCAATGCATTGAGGTCATCATCTTTCTTCTTCATGAGGGCCTTCACACCCGTTGGATCACTAGGATCATGTCCTAGATCAATAATGATCTCCTCAAGAGACTTTATTCTATTGTCTTTGGCCTGAGAGGACATTCTCTCAAAATCCAACTGGGTGTTGGTGTTTTTCAGGGACTCTTTCAGCTCATGTGCCATGGTGGCCTTCTCTACCAAGGTTGCATAGACCATCTCCCCAGCTTGCTTATGGAGTTCAATCTGGTCCATGGGATGTATATCTCTGGCTAGGACCTCCACCCTTGTCTTTATAAAATCTGCAGCTGTCTTAGGCTCCGGCCCTTTGGGCTTAAAGTGGCTGAAGATTATCTTTTCCTGCTGAATGTCATACACCGACATTAGCCTTTCTTGCTGGGCTGGTGTTGCATCTATGAATTGCTTGTAGACCTCAGCCCTTAGCAGCTCATTTTGAGCCTTTATTTGTTTGAAAGAAGCCTTAGTGCTTTTGGGCTTCTTGGTCTGCTGGGAAGAGGAGGACACTTCCAAACCGAGCTGTAAAGTTTGCTCCTGCTGAAAAGAGCTTGTACCTATATGCTGACTGCCCTCCCTATCTTTTCTTGCACTGTCCAAGACATCTTCAGTAATGTCTTCTACCTCTGGGGAGTCTGCTCTTTGCCTTTTGGCTTCTGGCTGGTGGGAGGATCCACTAAGAGGAGTGGACTCTTCTCTATCTCTTTTTGTACCCCTTTCCTCATGTGCTGGGGTCTGCAAAATTGGGGCAGTTACTGGCTCAGTTTGTGGGGGTGGAATTTGCAGTGCTGGAGCTGCTGGCAGCCCAGTTTGTGGTAGGACAGTTTGCCCTTGCTGCTGTTCTGGCTGCTGCTCTGTTTGCTGCCCTGTTTGCTGCTCTGTTACAGGGGCAGACTTTTCCTTCACTGCTTCCTCCTCTGCACCCATTATGCCTTTGCCTTTGTCTGTCAGCGGTGCTGATGTAGATGGCGCCTGTGGTGCAGTCCTTGTGGCCGAGGTCCCTTCTCCCACTGAATAAGGCGGTCTGAAAGGTACCTGCTGCACATAGTCTAGGTCAATAGTTTTTTCAAGCTCCCTCCTATTCTTTAGCATTGTCTCTTCCTCAGTTAAATTTTCAACTAGAGTATCCATCTTCCATTCTTGCAGGTTGGCATATTTTTCAATATGTGGGTACTGGCAATGCTTAATGCCTATAAGCCTATACTTGTTTCTCCTAGCAGTGATGAAACCTTCAGGGTCATAATGGACCCACCGAAAACTATAGGACAGCTTGTATTTATCCTTAAGGACTAGGTCTGCCTCTTCCCACCCTTCTTTCTTGTTCATGATGAAGGGGCCCAACTGGTGTTTGAACTTGAGGTGGGCCTTCTTTTTGGCGCTGTGGAAATGGGTGAGGTCGGACTGAATCAACTGCCTGTAATACTCCAAGGAAAATAACCTCATAGGTACATATTTTGGGAGCCTGTATGGACAGAGCTCACAGCCATAGATCCTAATGACAGTATGGTTCTCATATAGGTACCAGTCACCTATTTTATATTTTTTGGAAAGCTGCAGAGCTTTCTTTATCTCGTTTGATATTCTGGGAGGAGGTGACCTCATCAACAGGCAAGAGACTGGGTATACAAATTGGTCAACAAATTCACAGTAGGTATAGGGTGAATTTGTGACTTTGTGATAGACAGAGGTCCAGAAGATGACAGATCTTCTTTCCCCTTTGTGATCCAGCCTTCTGATGTAGCATGGGAAGGCTTCAGAATGGTAGTACATGAACAGGTGGTAAATATAGGCCGAGTACTTGAAGACCCCCTCTCTGTCCACTCTGCTCAACTGATCATGAATCTTGTTAGCTATGAACTTAGCAAAGTTATATTTGCGGGCAGGGGGTTGGCGTGGGCTGTAAGCAGATAGCAATACCAGCATTGTTTTATCTACATGCTCACTGTTTTTGTATCCCAACACATAGGCAATCATGTCCAGTAAAAGCCTGCCTACATCATTGAAATGGACAGCCAGGTAGGGAGGTGGCCCTGTAGGCTGGCACTCAGGTCTCATGAAATTCCTGGTGACCTTTTGAATCTCCTCACTGGTCATCTTGGCACCAGTGTCCAGCAAATAGTTCATGGAAAATGGGATTAGCAACTCTGTCTGATCAAAATGTAACATTTTGTTGATGGACTCAGCATTAATGTAGAAAAGGATCCTCCCAGATGGAGTGCTAATAGCTCTGTGCTGCCCATCATAGTTTTCAGCACATAGGTGAATGATTTCAGGGAAGACATTTACAGCTGGGAGACAATAGTATGGTAGGTTTGACTCCCATATCCCATGTGTACCATGACCATCCTTATAGTCCTCTCTTAATTGACAGAAGGTCTGCAAGAAGTCCCTGTTACCCTCAAAGTCTTCAATAAGATAGTCCTTGTCAGCAAATGCCAAGGCCTCCAGCTCTTTATTTGGTGGATTTAATGGAGCCACACTGAGGGATGAGGATGCAGAAGCAGCCATTATATGATTTGATTTTGAGTAAAAAGGAGTTAAATGGCTTGCAAAATTTTAAGAGCTCAAAATTTCAGGTCAATTGTAGTCAATGCCTGAAATGTGTTTTATACTGAAAAACACTCAGTCTTGTTTCTGCAGTTTTTTAGCAAGTTCACAGGGATTGTGAACTGCTCAGGGCAATTTGCAGAGGGTATGAGGAATTATTTAGGTGAAAGGCTGCAGCTGGTGTGTACACCCGGCAAAAGGGAACAATGCCGGGCGCTTCCAAGGTAATTTCACAGTTTTTACCCGCAAATTGACTGTTTCTATGTCGAATTACAGAGCTGGGGCAATGCAGATTGCCTTGGCTTACTCTAGGTAATAGGTGTAGAGCTTATATGAATTTCAACAGGTATTCTAATGGCAATTTATAGAGAATTGGTAAGCATGGGCCAAATAGAGGAATTACGGTGAATACCTGGACAGAACGCTTAGACAGCTTGCAAGCGGAACTCTGAAGGTTGAAGGGATGAATCCGAGCGGTTGCAATTTGAATTTGGAGGTCTGGAGTCACTTTGGCAGCTGCAACGGCTATCTCCTTCTTCACGCGAAAATGACATTGAAAATGCCTCAAAACATGACTTTAACGGTAAAATTCGAAAAAATAGGGTAATTGGCGCCTTTCCGCCGATGACGTCAGCATGACGTCATGGCGGGCCCGGGTACGGAGGTGACGTGGCTGCTGAGGTGTAGGCTAGGGTGGCAGGACACGGTGGCGGGTGGATAGGGTGGCAGGGTTACGTGGAGGGCCACACGGCGCAGGGGCGGGGAAGGGCGCTACGTCAGGATGACGCAAGTATGACGCAAGGGGGAGGCGGTAACGAGATGGTGGTAAGCGGGTTCCCCGCACCACCTTTGGGCAAAGGCGGTATCGGGGAGGGGGGCTCCGAACAACCCCACCGCCTGCCACGCGTCCCTTGTACGGGGTGGAAAACCGCTTTCCCCGGACGCTAAAGGTCGGCAGGTCGGGGAGTGAAAATGACCGCCCACCGTTAGATCTGGGCGGCAGAGATCGGACGGTTGGCGGGTCCTCCGACGGATCGTGCAGGTTGGGGGGGTCCCGCTGGTTCATTTAAATATTCAATTAAATACTTTTGGCGGAAAACTTTAGGATTGAGGGTTTTCGCGAGTTTTTTGGGGTTTTTGGGTTAATTTGTGGAAAAGGGTTTATGGAGGGTTTAGCAGAGGTGAGGTTTGGGCTTATGGAGAGGTTATTACTCCTAACCAGGGGTTAGATTAATCCCTTGACAGGGTTGAGCATAGTCCCAGGTGGACTAAAGTCTCCCTCAGACAAACCTATTTAGCTATAATGCTAAAAGGAGGATATGTATATAATGCTGGGATTTATACACCATAGTGTTATTATAGTAGGGAAAGGGGAACATAGGGGAATTATATAATAGAGTTAGGGGTTAATATGGATGAAAGGAGTGGGTGAGGGGAGATACCACTAAGTTAGTTTGAAAATAACTTAGCTTAGGGAGTAGAGCAAAATGAAAAGAGTTTTAGACAAGAAATATGGCTTTTAAATGAATAAGAACCACCATGAAACCTCAGATCTTTTCATCAATCTCCATGGATGAAGGGATGTTAGTAATAAGAGTAGAAGGGGAAATTTGGGAAGTTAGACATGCTTCCTTTATTTGCTGCAACCTGATGGAGAAGAGGAGCTTCTCAACCATTGATTTGCCTTTGTGGACATTTCAGCACACATATTTTTGCAAAGAATGATATTTCTGCAACCCCAGCTGCCTACCCATCTATTTGCCTAGCATTTTTTGTTTCTTCTTGGAGGGTGCACTTGGACTTGCAGACCCTTATTTGCCTTTTCTTTTCTCTGGCTTTTTCTTTTGTTTTTCTATCTACTTCTACCCTTATTTCTTCCAAGGTCCCAGATTAAGCTGTTGGGAGCCTTTCTTCTCTACCTAAACTACTTGTCTGCCAAGATTAAACAGTTTGGACAGACTTCTTTCTCTATTCTACAACTGGAAATTCAAAACCTGGCATGGTCCAGATTAGGCTGTTGGACCATCCATCAAAATTGAGACAACATCAAGCTATATACACAGATTTTTCTCCTGGAAATATGTGATCTTTGTATGATCAAAGCAGAGCATATTTGGAACTTTTTATTATCAATCATGAAATATGAAACCTATTGGTATAGGTATCTAACAGTGGCTCCACATGGGGATGGTTTTTCATCTGAAAGACCAAGAACAGCAGGTCAGAATGCCTTGGCCCTTGACTGCTTTTACCAAATTTGAAGTATGCTGCTTTGAAATGCCCAAAATTGTGCACTTTCCTTCTTGGTAGATCTCTGAATCTATTTATCTTTTGCTGATAGTTAATAAAACTTGAGAAACTGCATTTTTACATTTTTACAGAAGTAATATATACACTTGAGTATGTACAATGGAAACTCAGGCTGTACTTATGGGTGATAGTCAAAATAGTGCTTCAGCATCCTGCCATTCACAGGACCTTCATCCAAATCAGTTTCATTAAGACTCTTAAGGAAATAAGTGTTGTTTCCTTGTACTGCTTGGACAGCAAATGGTCCTCTCCAAAGGGAATCAAATTTCCCATGTTTTCCCTTATCCTCTCTTCTTGAATCCCACTTGAGGACTTTGTCACCAATGTTGAAATCTTCTGCCTTAGTTCTCCTATCAAAGGCCTTCTTTAGCTTTTCTTGTAACACTTGAACTCTGCTGAAAACTTGATCTCTTGTTTGCTGTAAACATATTATTTGATTGATTCTTCTTTGCATATCATTTGGTTCAGCTTGGATTTCTTGAAGAAGTTTCATAACAGGTACCCCTAGTGATGAAGGAAATTTGGCTTCTAATCCATAAACCAACTCATATGGGCTGGTCCCAATTGATCTCTTGGTTGTTAGTCTATCTGCCCATAGAGCATTTACAAGCTTCTTATGCCAATTCTTTTTGTTCTCTTCTAGCACTTTCTTTATAATGTTTACGAGGCTTTTGTTTGATGACTCAGCAAGGCCATTACCTTGGGGATAGTATGCAGTAGAATGGCCTAAGGTAATGTGAAATTTGTGGCAGAAATTCACCATTTTCTTGGATCTGAAAGCAGCAGCATTGTCTGTTATTATTTTGTCCGGACAACCAAATCTAGCCAATATGTTGTTCTCCAAGAACTGAATGATAGTGGAATCATTTGCTTGTCTGCATGGAACAGCCTCAATCCACTTGGTGAAGTAGTCTGTGGCTGTTAAGATCCATCTATGTTGGCCTGAAGATGAGGGATGAATTTCCCCAATGAAATCCAAGCACCATTGTTGAAAAGGTCTCTCTGTTGCAATAGGCCTTAAGGGAAGTGGCAGTAACTGTCTCTTGCCCTCAAACACTTGACATTTATGACATGAGGTGGTGAATTTATTTACATCAGAGAACATGGTGGGCTAGTAGTAACCAACCCTCAGTATTTTATCCACAGTGGACTTCCAGTACAAGTGTCCACCACAGTCACCTGCATGAAATTCTTTTATGATATTGTCAGTTTCATTCTCAATTAGGCAGTTTAGCAATATCCCCTCATGGTTTTTTACAATAAATTTCCATCCATAACACAGAATTTAGAAGCTTTCATCTTTAAGAACCTACATTTAGTTCTGGACAATCCTGGGGGAGCACACAGGTTTTGTAATACATAACATATATCAGAGTACCAAGGGGATTGTTCAAAGGCTACATTGATCTTTGGAGTCGCCAGCTCCGATTCACTGTCCAGCTGGTTGATGTCTAGGGCTTGGAAATTTGCTTCTGTCATTAGTTTGGCCAAACCTTGCCCTTTTATTAGTTTTGCAGGTTTTATTTCAATATCAAATTCCAAGATGTTGGCAATCCACTTTCCTCTTCTGCCCTCTAAATTTTCTTGGGTGAGAATGTCTTTGACAATAGGACTTGGCACATAGGCTATAACATGTGAATAAAGGATGTAAATCCTAAAGTCTTTGATAGCTTTGACCAAAGCATAAGCTTGCTTTTCCATGATTTGATATTTTAAAGGTGCATCTCTAAGAGCTCTGCTAAAGAAAGCAATTGGCTTCTCATTTCCTTGGTCATCTTTTTGTAACAAAACAGCAGCAATAGTATGCTGGGAGGCAAAAGAGAAAATGATAAATTCTCTGTCAAATTGAGGATTGGTCAAGACTGGGGTTTGGGTAAGGGCCAGCTTTATACCTTCAAAGGCTTGATTGGCTTCAACAGTCCATTTTACTTTTGAATCTTTCTTTAGCATGTTATTTAATAATCTGATTAGTTCATCTAAGTTTGGGATAAACCTTCTTAAGAAATTGATTTTTCTCAAGAATCCTTGCAGTTCTTTGATATTTCTTGGGTGGGGCATTTGTAGGATAGCCTGTATCCTATCTGGGTCAATCCTAATGCCATCCTTTGAAATGATATGTCCTAACAGCTTACCTTCTTCCAAACCAAATAGAGACTTCTTGGGATTCAAGGAAATTCCATATTTCCTGCATTTTAGGAAGATCTGTCTCAAATGTTTTATATGTTCTTGGTCTGATTTTGAGAAAGGTGTAAGGTCATCTAAGTAAATGACAAGGAAGTCATGAATCTCTTTGGCAAAAGCAATATCCATTGCTCTTTGAAATGTTGCCCCTGCATTTTTTAATCCAAAAGGCATTTTAACATATTTGAAGGTTCCCCACGGGGTTGTAAATGTTGTTTTGTCTTGGTCATCAGGGTGCACCAGGATTTGATTGAAGCCTGAGAATCCATCCAGTAATGAGATCCTTGAGGCCCCTACCACTCTTTGGAGAATGTGATCCATCTTGGGTAGGGGATAGTTGTCTTTGAGGGATACTTGGTTCACATTTCTTAGATCCACACACAGCCTTATTTCACCAGTTTTCTTTCTTGTAGGAACTAAGTTTGAAATCCACTCAGAGAATCTGATTGGTGCTATGATGCCTGCCTTGAACATTTTCTGTACCTCTTGTTCCATTGCTGGGAGAAGCATTGGATTGATTCTCCTCAGTTTTTGTTTAAAGGGTTTTTGATCAGGCTTGAGAGGGATAGTGTGCTGGATTACAGAGGTATCATAGGACTTTAGATCCTCATAACTCCATGCAAAAACATCCTGGAACTCTTTAAAGAGGTCAATGTATTTAGGCTTTTGGTCAGGAGGTAATGAAGTAGACAATTTAATTATTTTGGGCTTGTCAATGGTACCAATGTTGCATTCTTCAATGGCTGCATTTAAGGGCTGCATTTTTGGTTTTCTGGGAATATCATTTGAGTCAAAGATGTCCTCTAGTGGAGTTAGGCCTGTTGGTAAAAAATTGTCTTTCAGCTCTATGATGTCAGTTTCAGCATTGGCCACTTCTTCACAACTGATTGGTTGAATTTGCTGAATGGTTTCCTTGTTTAAAATAGTTGGATTTAGCATTTGTTTTGCTGTTCTAGGTGATATTGGGTGAGTAATCTGTTGAAACTGTATTTGTGATGGACTTGCTCCTTCAAGTATTTGTGATTGACTTGCTATATCAAGTATTTGTGATTGACTTGCTATATCAAGTATTTGTGATTGACTTGCTATATCAGTGTCAATATTTAATCCTGCAAATTCTTGTTGCAGAGTTAAAAAATGGTTTATTTGCTTGTCATCCTCAAATACTTGCCAATCATTAACATTGTTTGGAATGGAGGGTCTGTGTTTTACCTCAGCTGTAAAACAATGATGGGGCTCAAAAGGCAGCTTGCAGGTACTTGCAAATGTGGCTAAACTATGAGCATGCAGATTGTGGGTTCTAGGAATTTTAGTGATTTGGAATTCAGAGAAAAAGTTTAGTACCTCAGCAACAGCAGACCTATAAGTCCTTAGTCTTTTGTCATTGGTGACAAAATTTCCCTTCACTTGTTGGATAACTAAATCTGAATCACCCATGATTGAAACCCTGGCAGCTTGCAAGAACTTTACTAACTTGAGGCCTAGTAACAGAGCTTCATATTCTGCCATGTTATTAGTACATTTGAAGTTTAATCTATAGGCTCTGCCTTCTGCATGACTGTTTTCTTTATTGTGTACCCAAACTCCAGCTCCTGCCCCTAATTTGTTGACTGAGCCATCAAATTCAAGGAACCATAGAATATCCTGTTGGGAAGGAGATTTAATGACCTGTTCATAGGCTGGCAATGTAAGTAGAAGTTTTGGTTTTTCATCTGGCTTGTCTTCTAGGACAGTTTCATCGTTTGATTGGGTATGCTTGATATTTAGAACAGCAGCAGTGTCTAGCATTTGATTGACTGTTGTTTCATGGGTGGTAATTCTTTCATTAGAGTCTTCCTCCTGTATGAGTATTTTGGTTTCAACATCATTTTTTGGGAGAATTGTGCTGTTATTGAAGAGAATGTATGAGTCTATGTCTGAATGGACAGCATATATGGGAAAGTTTTGAGGCTTTTCTTCACTGCTGACCATGTATTTCATGAGTGTTTCTCTGTATAGTCTTTTTGGTTGCCCAAAAACCGAGATGGTGGCATATGACATGTCTAATTGTAAGGAACCTTGGAGTTTAGCTCCCCATGATCTTGATAATAGCATCCCATATTTAGGTGGGATATCAGCAACTACAACATCCATCAGAATTGTTTTGTTTGGGTATTGAACCAGGGACACACATAAGTCTTTTATGAGACCTAAACACTTGACTTGGCTGGAGTCAAAGGAAAACAGGTCCTTGTAAGGTCTCGTTATATCTAGATTCAATCTCTCCATGACCGCTTTTGGCATGAGATTGTGAGAGGCACCTGAGTCAAACATTGCATTATGTAATATTTTATCATGAATATGTAAGCTGACATAAAAAGGTAGTACCCCTGTGACTACTATTTTTCCATTCACTTCTGGGCCAAACAGTAGTTCTGGGGTGTCATCCAGCACATTGACATCATCTTTGTTGCTAGTGAGTTGAAGGGACTTCTTGATCTGTAGTTTATAGATGTCATGCTTGGCTAGTTCTGAGAGAGGAATTGCTATCTTTAGTTTGCCAATTTCAGTTTCTAGGTCAAAGGGTTTTTCAGATTGGGTCTTGGGGTTATGGATAACAGTCCTTTCCTTGTTCACTAGATCTTCTTCTTGATTTTTATCTTGATTTTGGGACCTATCCTTTTTACTCATCTCTTGAGGAGTAATATTTAAATTAAGGTGAGAGGATGAAGCAGCCATAGGCTGCTGTTCTAAGGACAATGGTTCAGTGATCTCTTCAATGATTACTTCTTCTGTAGGTGAATTTGTTTTGTCATTAGGCTCTGTGACTATGCCTCGTTTAGGCTGCAGATTATCCTTTATCTTATCAGGCTGATTTACATTCACAGTTCTGCTCCTTAGCTTGTATTGTTTATGGACTTCATAAACAACAGTGTCATAGCCTTGTTTAAAGTCAAAGGATTCACCTGATTTGGTTTGGAACAGTTTGATTTCCTCATCCTCATGGTCTTCTTGTGTTAAAAAGACTTGAATTTCACCATCTAGACCCATTAAATTAATCTGAGAATCTTCATTTGGTTCAGTTGACGTGGAAGTTTCAGCATAGTTTTCCTGGAAAGGGGGTCTTATGTCTTGGTCAGCACTGGCCTTGCCAATGCCTGGGTTTTGAGTTCTCCTAAAATTTGGATTTCTAGGAGGGTTGTTTTGTGGTGCTTCCCATGATGATTTTCTTTCAACTGATTCCACTCTATCACCCAATCTTTTCATTCCATTGAGTATTGCATCCAGCTTTTGATCAAAGGCAGAGGGTTCCTCTTTGAAAATAGTCCTCTTTTCCAACCTTGCTCTGTTTCTTTTGGCAATCAGGTTGGCTTCCACTGTGACAGCAACCCTTTGGGCCTCTGCAAGGGATTGAGGATCTCTTTCCTTTAACTGATAGGCCATGTCAGGGTCAAAACCATCAGGGAATTTGTACAAAGCTAAATCAGGAGGGGGTCTTAAATTTTGTGGGATTGCGTTATATACATTGTTAAATCTTGCACAATACTCCAAAACAGTCTCTTGGGGACCTCTTTTGATAGTGTCATATTCCCCAAGTATGTGCAGAGGATCCTTCTTCTTCTCCCATCTGCTAGTAAAGGCTTGATACAGTTCACCAGGAGTTGTGATGGAATTTGCATTCAGGGATCTAAACCAAGTTCTTACATCCCCAGTTAGGCTTTGAACAAACATCCTCATTCTGACACTGTCATCATCTATTTCATAGGTCTCAAAATGGTCTTGCATCCTTTTGGCATGCTGGACAGCTGTCAGAGGGCCATTGGAGTCAAAATATGAGATTTTGGTTTGGTAGTCTTGGGGTAGAGCTGCAGCATTAGCTGGTATTTGCAAGGGTGCATATCTGTTAGCCATATTTACAGGGTTTAGAGGATTAACAGGGGCAGCTGGGATAACAGGAACAGTGGGTACCACAGGGGTAATAGGTAAGGGTGAACCTAGAGTGTTGGTCAAGGGGATATGTGCAGTGGATAAAGATGTGAGAGGAGGACTTTGAGATGTGGATGGTGAACTAGGGGAACTAGGGGTAGACCGGAAAAGGACCTTGCATGGAGTAGAGATGAGGCTGGGATGATCTGAATCTGAGGTTAAATCAGCAGGCTGCTCCTGCCTTTGCTGTCTCCTAATGTTTCTAGGGATAGTATTTGGATTATCAACAATGATGGGTGGATTAGGGTCAGGATTTGCCCTAGTATGCCGTGGATTTTTCTTGGGAGCCAGCTTCTAACTGTTTTTTAGGATTTTATAGGAAGTTTTTATGTCTGCAAGGACTGGATAAAGATTTTGGAATGGCTATATATATTTCGAAGCTGAGATGAAGATTCACTGAAAAACCTCTTCCCTAAAGCTGTCAATGTGACACAGAAACAGCTTTGAAGGCCTCCTGACTGATTTCAGGCTCGATTTGTAGCTTTGAGAGATGTATAGAAATTGGAAAATCCTAAGAAGTCCCTAGTGGAGTCGCCATTTATGTTAACACCCAGGTTGTTCCCTTTGACTCTAAGGGAATACGGCCGGGGTAACCACTAACCAATCTTTGGATTATAGCTTCTAGCCAGGCTGTAATCAGAGAGGGCTCCCTCTTTAATATTTATCTCTGTTTGGTACTGATTTTAGGCTAGCTGTAAGTTCAGGTTTGTTTAAGGTTTTGGTTGGATGATAATTTCAGTCAAGGTGCTTATGCATTCTCCAAAGTGTTCTAGTCCATTGGGCTATGGAGTCAGTGGTCCTTTAGTTATTTTGAGGCGCTGAGTGATTTGCTGTAGTGATGCTGCAGAGCAAGGTTAGTGTCTGAGAAATAAACTTTCATAAAGTGAGTGGGTGGGTTGTGTCCAGTTTATGCAAGGCAATCAAGAATCTTACAGTAAACTTTTGGAGTAAGACAGTGAGAATATTGACCCAGGAGCATTTAAGAATTTCTAGGTGATATTCATACATATAGAATTAACAGCTACATGAGCAATTAAGAATTCATGTGCATAGTAATCCTGAAAACAAACATTTACTGTAGTAAAAATTGAGTACAAGGTGTAGTGAAACAAGTCCTGCACTATTCTTTCTTTTTACTGCTAGCTTAGTATAAGACGAGTATGATTTGATAAACATAAAAAAAACAAGAACAAAGATTAAGGAAAAAACTTGTTATTTAATCAGACAGCACAGGGATTCTGCATCAACACATGGAGCATCATCCAGACATCAAGTATTTCAGGAAATCACTGAGCTCATCCAGCCCTTTGTATTAGATAATTCTGAAAGTGTATCATACATTTGTCTCATAGAGAAAATTACCAACCCCTTATGAGTTACTCAGGGGAGTATATATACAAAATTTTACATCAAAAATATCAGCGAATGAGTTAATATCTCATTTATGATATGCTAATATCTGGAATGCAGTAGCTGAAGGAGTGAATGCTGCAGTAATTCCTTAATGCCTCAGCTGTCAAAATAGTCAGAAGATATTTGGACTTTATGGCTGTTAGAGTCGGCTGGAGATGTGCTGTCTGAAACTTGGATAGCTGTCATTATGTACGTGATGAGTCACTTTATAGCTGCTTTAACTGCTAACATTTGTCATGTTATTTGTCTTGTAGTAACCTGGAGCTGGCAGTGGCCGAATGACTGAAGCTACCGTGGAAAAATCTGAAAGCATGAATTGCCACCAATCCTCCTTAGGCATTTGATGTCTGCGCATCTTTATCAATGTTTCCTCGGCCTATGTATGTCTATAAAGATTGGGAGGGGTTTCAAACAAGTGATTCACTTCATTCTCAATGTAGAACAGGCCTTCAAGTTTGTCATATAAGCTCTGCCCTATGGGAGGCCCTGTTTGTTCAGATGAACTGGCAGATGCAATAATCTGATTTTCAATAGTGGTTGCCATTCTGTTGGCCATTTGATCTGGAGAGATCAGTTTTCCTGCACCACTTAGTAAGCTGGGCAGGCCTTTTGCTTGCAGCACTCCCATTTTAACTTTGTATTCCTCCACATCTGCTTGCATCTCATAGTACTTCCTCTCCACTGTTTGTATATAGTTCCTGAGAGTTAGTATCTTCTTAGCAGAGAGGACAGCCTCTGTTCTGTTGGGAATGCCTATAGCTGCCAATTCCTCCCTTTCTTGTCTGTTCAGGAAGTCTATCATTCTGTTTTCCTGCTCTGCTCTGTTCCCTAGAACTGTCTTGGCCTTCTGAATTTCTGCTTGAGCTTGGCCCATTAAATCCATCTGCTCATGCATTATTTTTATTGACCTCCATTGTTGTTTGATGGATTGGCCAATTTTGGCCCATAGGATTCTCTTTATGTCGGCCATAGCAGTCTCCAGATTCAACTCTTTCTCTAAGGCCTTTATCCTTTCTTTTTGGGCCTTTATTTCTCTGCCCTGTTCTGCTACAGTCACTTTGGACTTGTCATACTTGGCATCCAGTTCGGCCAACTTCTCCTTGGCCTTCTTTATTTCATCTGCCTGGATCTCCATTGCTTTGACGGCCTTGGTCAATTCCTCTACACTTGGGCTGGCATCTGGAGCTGCTGTTGTTCCTGCTGCTTCTATTGTGGGGGCCACTGCTGCCCCTGAAGTTGCTGCTGTTGTTGAAGTAGTTGGAGGAGCTTGGGAGGTGGATTCTACCTGTTTGTCTTGTAATGCTCCTTCCAGCTCTCTCTCCAATTCCCTGATCCTCTGGTCTTGCTGCATTAGGAGGTCCAGTTGGTCCTCAGCCTGTTTTTGCTTTTGAAGTTCTGCTGTTTGAGGATGCTCTGTGGGCTGCAGCTTTAACCTCTTCTTCAATGCATTGAGGTCATCATCTTTCTTCTTCATGAGGGCCTTCACACCCGTTGGATCACTAGGATCATGTCCTAGATCAATAATGATCTCCTCAAGAGACTTTATTCTATTGTCTTTGGCCTGAGAGGACATTCTCTCAAAATCCAACTGGGTGTTGGTGTTTTTCAGGGACTCTTTCAGCTCATGTGCCATGGTGGCCTTCTCTACCAAGGTTGCATAGACCATCTCCCCAGCTTGCTTATGGAGTTCAATCTGGTCCATGGGATGTATATCTCTGGCTAGGACCTCCACCCTTGTCTTTATAAAATCTGCAGCTGTCTTAGGCTCCGGCCCTTTGGGCTTAAAGTGGCTGAAGATTATCTTTTCCTGCTGAATGTCATACACCGACATTAGCCTTTCTTGCTGGGCTGGTGTTGCATCTATGAATTGCTTGTAGACCTCAGCCCTTAGCAGCTCATTTTGAGCCTTTATTTGTTTGAAAGAAGCCTTAGTGCTTTTGGGCTTCTTGGTCTGCTGGGAAGAGGAGGACACTTCCAAACCGAGCTGTAAAGTTTGCTCCTGCTGAAAGGAGCTTGTACCTGTATGCTGACTGCCCTCCCTGTCTTTTCTTGCACTGTCCAAGACATCTTCAGTAATGTCTTCTACCTCTGGGGAGTCTGCTCTTTGCCTTTTGGCTTCTGGCTGGTGGGAGGATCCACTAAGAGGAGTGGACTCTTCTCTATCTCTTTTTGTACCCCTTTCCTCATGTGCTGGGGTCTGCAAAATTGGGGCAGTTACTGGCTCAGTTTGTGGGGGTGGAATTTGCAGTGTTGGAGCTGCTGGCAGCCCAGTTTGTGGTAGGACAGTTTGCCCTTGCTGCTGTTCTGGCTGCTGCTCTGTTTGCTGCCCTGTTTGCTGCTCTGTTACAGGGGCAGACTTTTCCTTCACTGCTTCCTCCTCTGCACCCATTATGCCTTTGCCTTTGTCTGTCAGCGGTGCTGATGTAGATGGCGCCTGTGGTGCAGTCCTTGTGGCCGAGGTCCCTTCTCCCACTGAATAAGGCGGTCTGAAAGGTACCTGCTGCACATAGTCCAGGTCAATAGTTTTTTCAAGCTCCCTCCTATTCTTTAGCATTGTCTCTTCCTCAGTTAAATTTTCAACTAGAGTATCCATCTGCCATTCTTGCAGGTTGGCATATTTTTCAATATGTGGGTACTGGCAATGCTTAATGCCTATAAGCCTATACTTGTTTCTCCTAGCAGTGATGAAACCTTCAGGGTCATAATGGACCCATCGAAAACTATAGGACAACTTGTATTTATCCTTAAGGACTAGGTCTGCCTCTTCCCACCCTTCTTTCTTGTTCATGATGAAGGGGCCCAACTGGTGTTTGAACTTGAGGTGGGCCTTCTTTTTGGCGCTGTGGAAATGGGTGAGGTCGGACTGAATCAACTGCCTGTAATACTCCAAGGCAAATAACCTCATAGGTACATATTTTGGGAGCCTGTATGGACAGAGCTCACAACCATAGATCCTAATGACGGTATGGTTCTCATATAGGTACCAGTCACCTATTTTATATTTTTTGGAAAGCTGCAGAGCTTTCTTTATCTCATTTGATATTCTGGGAGGAGGTGACCTCATCAACAGGCAAGAGACTGGGTATACAAATTGGTCAACAAATTCACAGTAGCTATAGGGTGAATTTGTGACTTTGTGATAGACAGAGGTCCAGAAGATGACAGATCTTCTTTCCCCTTTGTGATCCAGCCTTCTGATGTAGCATGGGAAGGCTTCAGAATGGTAGTACATGAACAGGTGGTAAATATAGGCCGAGTACTTGAAGACCCCCTCTCTGTCCACTCTGCTCAACTGATCATGAATCTTGTTAGCTATGAACTTAGCAAAGTTATATTTGCGGGCAGGGGGTTGGCGTGGGCTGTAAGCAGATAGCAATACCAGCATTGTTTTATCTACATGCTCACTGTTTTTGTATCCCAACACATAGGCAATCATGTCCAGTAAAAGCCTGCCTACATCATTGAAATGGACAGCCAGGTAGGGAGGTGGCCCTGTAGGCTGGCACTCAGGTCTCATGAAATTCCTGGTGACCTTTTGAATCTCCTCACTGGTCATCTTGGCACCAGTGTCCAGCAAATAGTTCATGGAAAATGGGATTAGCAACTCTGTCTGATCAAAATGCAACATTTTGTTGATGGACTCAGCATTAATGTAGAAAAGGATCCTCCCAGATGGAGTGCTAATAGCTCTGTGCTGCTCATCATAGTTTTCAGCACATAGGTGAATGATTTCAGGGAAGACATTTACAGCTGGGAGACAATAGTATGGTAGGTTTGACTCCCATATCCCATGTGTACCATGACCATCCTTATAGTCCTCTCTTAATTGACAGAAGGTCTGCAAGAAGTCCCTGTTACCCTCAAAGTCTTCAATAAGATAGTCCTTGTCAGCAAATGCCAAGGCCTCCAGCTCTTTATTTGGTGGATTTAATGGAGCCACACTGAGGGATGAGGATGCAGAAGCAGCCATTATATGATTTGATTTTGAGTAAAAAGGAGTTAAATGGCTTGCAAAATTTTAAGAGCTCAAAATGTCAGGTCAATTGTAGTCAATGCCTGAAATGTGTTTTATACTGAAAAACACTCAGTCTTGTTTCTGCAGTTTTTTAGCAAGTTCACAGGGATTGTGAAATGCTCAGGGCAATTTGCAGAGGGTATGAGGAATTATTTAGGTGAAAGGCTGCAGCTGGTGTGTACACCCGGCAAAAGGGAACAATGCCGGGCGCTTCCAAGGTAATTTCACAGTTTTTACCCGCAAATTGACTGTTTCTATGTCGAATTACAGAGCTGGGGCAATGCAGATTGCCTTGGCTTACTCTAGGTAATAGGTGTAGAGCTTATATGAATTTCAACAGGTATTCTAATGGCAATTTACAGAGAATTGGTAAGCATGGGCCAAACAGAGGAATTACGGTGAATACCTGGACAGAACGCTTAGACAGCTTGCGGGCCGAACTCTGAAGGTTGAAGGGATGAATCTGAGCGGTTGCAATTTGAATTTGGAGGTCTGGAGTCACTTTGGCAGCTGCAACGGCTATCTCCTTCTTCACGCGAAAATGACATTGAAAATGCCTCAAAACATGACTTTAACGGTAAAATTCGGAAAAAAAGGGTAATTGGCGCCTTTCTGCCGATGACGTCAGCATGACGTCATGGCGGGCCCGGGTACGGAGGTGACGTGGCTGCTGAGGTGTAGGCCAGGGTGGCAGGACACGGTGGCGGGTGGATAGGGTGGCAGGGTTACGTGGAGGGCCACACGGCGCAGGGGCGGGGAAGGGCGCTACGTCAGGATGACGCAAGCATGACGCAAGGGGGAGGCGGTAACGGGATGGTGGTAAGCGGGTTCCCCGCACCACCTTTGGGCAAAGGCGGTATCGGGGAGGGGGGCTCCGAACAACCCCACCGCCTGCCACGCGTCCCTTGTACGGGGTGGAAAACCGCTTTCCCCGGACGCTAAAGGTCGGCAGGTCGGGGAGTGAAAATGACCGCCCACCGTTAGATCTGGGGGGCAGAGATTGGATGGTTGGCGGGTCCTCCGACAGATCGTGCAGATTGGGGGGGTCCCGCTGGTTCATTTAAATATTCAATTAAATACTTTTGGCGGAAAACTTTAGGATTGAGGGTTTTCGCGAGCTTTTTGGGGTCTTTGGGTTAATTTGTGAAAAAGGGTTTATGGAGGGTTTAGCAGAGGTGACGTTTGGGCTTATGGAGAGGTTATTACTCCTAACCAGGGGTTAGAGTAATCCCTTGACAGAGTTGAGCATAGTCCCAGGTGGACTAAAGTCTCCCTCAGACAAACCTATTTAGCTATAATGCTAAAAGGAGGATATGTATATAATGATGGGATTTATACACCATAGTGTTATTATAGTAGGGAAAGGGGAACATAGGGGAATTATACAATAGAGTTAGGGGTTAATATGGATGAAAGGAGTGGGTGAGGGGAGATACCACTAAGTTAGTTTGAAAATAACTTAGCTTAGGGAGTAGAGAAAAATGAAAAGAGTTTTAGACAAGAAATATGGCTTTTAAATGAATAAGAACCACCATGAAACCTCAGATCTTTTCATCAATCTCCATGGATGAAGGGATGTTAGTAATAAGAGTAGAAGGGAAATTTGGGAAGTTAGACATGCTTCCTTTCTTTGCTGCAACCTGATGGAGAAGAGGAGCTTCTCAACCATTGATTTGCCTTTGTGGACATTTCAGCACACATATTTTTGCAAAGAATGATATTTCTGCAACCCCAGCTGCCTACCCATCTATTTGCCTAGCATTTTTTGTTTCTTCTTGGAGGGTGCACTTGGACTTGCAGACCCTTATTTGCCTTTTCTTTTCTCTGGCTTTTTCTTTTGTTTTTCTATCTACTTCTACCCTTATTTCTTCCAAGGTCCCAGATTAAGCTGTTGGGAGCCTTTCTTCTCTACCTAAACTACTTGTCTTCCAAGATTAAACAGTTTGGACAGACTTATTTCTCTATTCTACAACTGGGAATTCAAAACCTGGCATGGTCCAGATTAGGCTGTTGGACCAAACATCAAAATTGAGACAACATCAAGCTATATACACAGATTTTTCTCCTGGAAATATGTGATCTTTGTATGATCAAAGCAGAGAATATTTGGAACTTTTTATTATCAATCATGAAATATGAAACCTATTGGTATAGGTAGCTAACAGTCCCTGCAATACAGCAAGCTAATAAGCAGAAACGATTGTCATTTGATCCCATCATCCTCAAAGCTCCAGCTCATGAGGTAAGAGGCCTTGACAAGTCTCCTTCTCCTTTCAGTTTTGAATCAAAAATTCAGAACCTAAGCATACCTATACTTCTAATTGAACTAGTGATGAATGAGTCCTTCAAGATATCTATCCTTGAGCCCTTGAGCCTAAAGCCATCCAAGCCTCCACTGACTATGTAAATCTGCAATACAAAAAACCAGCTATTGTTCTCGGCCCAATGATTGAAAATTGTGATGACAGCTCCCCGTCATTCTATGTCTCTTTGACTATTCATGACAAAATCCTTCACAACTGCCTTCTAGACACAGGAGCCAGCCATAATCTGATGCCCAAGGTTATCATGGATGATTTGGACCTTGACATTACCAAGCCTTATCATGACCTATTTCCTTTTGACTCTAGGAAAGTGAAATGTTTGGGATTAATCAAAGACCTAGCCATCACCTTATCTCAACTGCCCATGAAGAGCATGATGATGGATATTGTGGTAGAAGATGTACCCCCCAAGTTTGGCATGTTTCTTTCTAGAGGTTGGATCAAGAGATTAGGTGGAACATTGCAAAATGATCTGTCCTATGCTACTATCCCAGTTTTTGGAGGTGACAGTAGGAGATTACACAGAGAAGCTCAGTTGTCTTATTTCATCAGTGATGAAAGGAATCCCACTAATCATCCCATCTATGTTGTCAAAACTAATTTTGGAGCCTATATTCTTCAGATTGAAGAATCCCAATCGACCTCCATGCAGCTTAGGACGTTGGTTTGCCAAATCACAGAGGAAGAAGGCCCACAAATTTGAGACATGTTCTTTGATGGAGCTTTCTCTAAGGAAGCTGCCAGAGTAGGTGTAGTCCTTGTGTCCACCACACAAGAATGCATTCATTTATCTTTCAAGTTAACGTTTTAGGTCACAAATAACATAGCAAAGTACAAAGCCTTGATATTGGGGTTAAACGCTGCTAAAGAAATGGGCATCAAAGGTCTGAAGGTGTTTGGAGATGCAAACCTTATCATTCAGTAGGAGAACAAAAATTTCCAAGCAAAGCATCCAAGGCTGAAAGCATACAGAGGTGAGGTATGGAAGATGAACGGTTCTTTTAATACTTTCAGCATTTCTTACATCCCTAGAATGAAGAACCAACTTGTTGATTCCCTTGTTGTGTCTATTAGCATGTTTATTCCTCCTTTGCCTCCTAAATTAACTTATGAAGTTTAGGTGAAATATAGACTATCTCTGCCTGACAATGTAAAATACTGGAAATTTTTTGAAAATGATGATGAAATTAATAGGTTTTTACAAGTCATTCATGAATTTTTTTAAATGCACATTGACCAAGAAAACGAAGCCATTGAAGAATGCAACCAATCCAAGCTAAAGGACGAGATTGGTCAGGATAGCATTGTTCAACTGCCTAGTAACCATATACCCAAAGGATTGGTGCCCCTAGAGAAGCTGTTTGATCATAATGATGTACCTTATAAGCCTGCCAAAAAAGAAAATGAATCTGCAATTCATAGACATAATGTAGGGAGTCTAGCCCATCCAAAGTACATAAATCTATCCATTCACTTGTCTTCTACCCAAAGTTCCGAGTATTGCACCCTGATGAAACAATTTGCTAATATTTTTGCTTGGGAGTACATTGATCGTAGGACCTATGACACCAACATCATTCAGCATAAGATTCCACTGTGTTGTTGGGAAAAGTATCTATTCAGAACACCCCTATCCCACTCTAAGGTGTGACAATGCCTTAGCAACAAACAAGGAAAACTACTTGAGTATTCTTCTTTATGAAATGTAAACAAAGAGGAAGGATAAACTAACCTGTGTCTTGCACTAGTTTGTTGATCCAATCGCTCCTCTCTTCAATAGCTCCCAGCTCCCTGCTCCCTTACCGGCCCAGCTTCACCAAATTCCTGCAAGATCACAGAAGAGAGAAACTACATGAAGATATAGATTTACATTCATAAAAATCTTAAGATCAGATTAAGCTAAACATGCAAATATAACAAAACATCATTGATACACAGCATGTAGGAGAAACTCAAATAGTTCTATTGATATGATAAGAAAGTCCAAGAGGAGATACAACCAAGTGAGTCCCGATCCAGCATCTACCTCCCAGCAAAGGAATCCCTTCCTCACCTCCAACAAAGCATAAATCACCCAATGTACTAATCTCAATCTCAAACCAACAGCAATTATCTGCAAAGTACAAAATTCCAGCCTCCTGGATCTCTGGGATGAGGGATCCATATATAGATGTAAGCAGAGAGGATGAGTCAGCTTATGTTTTGACTTGTGGCTTCTCTCTGTCAGTTCTTGCTTCCACTTGGAGACTGAGAGCCTCTTACTCATCACTGGTCGAATTCAGTGAGGCAAGTGTCATTGGAGAAGATTCTGGAAGCTTCCATTGTCTCTCCACCTCGTTGAATGACTCTGCCACTTGTCATTTACCGCTCAACGCACCTGGGTAGTGCATTCAAGTGCGTTGCAACGCACCTAGACAGTGTATTGGGGTGCTTTGCAACACAGGCAGCTAGTGGAGCACTTGAATTGATCTTGATTTGACTGATTCTGAGTAGTTTTTGGTGGAGAACTTCTGGGAGAAGCTGTCATTGGTTGACCTTGTTCCTTTAGGGGCAGGAACAACACTTTTAGGGACTTTGGATCCCTTGGATTATGGACATTTCATGCTCAAAGCTATAAGGCACAAAAATGTCTATAACACACTGGAGAATAACACCATCCCTTTTAAGAATAAATTAAGACCTATCAACCCTCTCTTATTGCCTTCGATTGAAAAGGAAATCAAGAAGTTGTTGGAAGCCAAGATCATAGTTCCCCTAAGGTATTCAAAGTGGATAGCTAACCTTGTGGTAGTAGGAAAGAAGAATGGAGAAATCAGGATTTGTGTTGACTTCAGGAATCTGGACAAATGCTCTAAAAAAGACAACTACCCCCTTCCTAAGATGGAACACTTGCTGCAAAAAGTTTTAGGGGCTAGAGTCGTGTCTTTCTTAGATAGATTTTCAAGTTACAATCAGGTTGTTGTACATCCAGAAGATCAGGAAAATACCGCCTTTACTACTCCTTGGGGCAATTTCATGTACTCCAAGATGCCTTTTGGATTGATAAATGTTGGGGCTACTTTTCAGAGGCCATAGGCATAGCCTTTGTGGGAGAGAAGGATAAGTTTGTCCTTATTTACCTTGATGACATAACAGTCTTTTCCAGTGGTCACAAGGACCATTTGCAGCATTTGAAGAAGTTGTTTCTAAAATGCAAACAGTTTGGAATTTCTGTGAACCCAAAGAAGCCACAGTTTTCTCTAGAAGAAGGAAAATTTCTGGGACATATTGTTTCTACTGAAGGTGTGAAGATCGATCCAGCAAGAGTTCAAGCAATTCAGACATTGTCCATCCCAACGTCAAAAAGGGAAATTCAATCTTTCCTAGGTAAGATTAACTTTGTCAGGAGGTTTATTCCAAACTTTGCAGAGCTAGTGAAGCACATCACTTCCATGCTGAAGAAAGGATTAGAAACAAAATGGACAGATGGTGCAAGAAGCTCTTTTGAAGCCATCAAACAAGCTATCATGGAAGTGCCCACTCTAATCAATCCAAATTATACCAGGGAGTTTTATATCTTCTCTTTTGCCTCTTATGATACACTTGCAGCAGCTCTATTGTAGAAAAATGATGAAGGTGTAGAGCACCTTGTGGCCTTTTTCAGCAAAACTCTAAGGGATGCTGAACTAAGGTATGACCTTATTGAAAAACAAGTTTATGCTCTCATAAAATATTTAAAGGCATTCGGAATTTATATTCTACATTCCAAAGTGGTTGCGTATGTACCTTCAACCTCGATAAAAGATGTCCTAACTCAACCAGATATTGATGCAAAGAGAGCTAAATGGATTGCAAAATTCATAGAGTTCAACATAGAGGTGAAGACCACCAAGCTTGTTAAAGGCTAGGTCTTGGCTAAGCTTATGGCTAAGGAAAATTGTAGTTTGTTAGACATCAATTGCACGGGTTCAAATTCAGGTGGTGAGCAAACAGAGGAAGCAGCAGAAGAGCAAGAGAAAAATCAGTCTTTGCCTGAAAATCTAGCCACTTGTGAATGGTATTCCAGTGTAGTTCATTTTTTGCAGAAGCTAGAAGTCCCTCCAAGGCATAGCTCAAGTGAAGCCGGGGCCATCAAGCTCAGATCAGCCAAATTCTACATTAATAAAAACCTGCTTTATTGGAGAGACCCATCAGGGATCCTCTTGAGATGTCTAGACAAAGGATAATCTATGGAAGTCATGCACCAGTTCCATTCTAGCATCTGTGAAGGGCATAATTATTGGAAAACCATAGCCCACAAGATCCTGAGAGCTGGGTATTATTGGCCTACTCTATTCTCTGATGTATTTTCTTTTGTGAAGTCATGTGACAAATGTCAGAGGTTTTCAGGAAGACAAGAGCTAAAATCTCTTCCCTTGAAGCTAGTACACGCCAATGGTCCCTTCCAGCAGTGGGGCTTGGACTTAATAAGTGAGATCAATCCAAATTTCAGTGGCCATCACAAATAGATCTTGGTAGCCACTGATTATTTCACCAAATGGATTGACACTATACCCACTAAAAATGCTAATCATCAGGTTATCATAAAGTTCTTGAATGAGAATATTTTCACTAGATTTGGTTTCCCAACCAAACTAGTCACTGATAATGTAGCAACTTTCAGGGTAGAAGAATTGGTGGACCTGTGTGAATCCATGGGCATTCAATTGGTGCATTCTACCTCATATTATCCTCAAGGTAATGGCCTGGTAGAATCATCTAACAAGAGTATTGTAAGGATAATAAAAAAATTATTGGAGGACAACAAAAAGAGCTAGAATTCCAAGTTGAAGTTTGCACTATGGGCTAACAGAGTTACCAACAAGAAATCCATAGGAAATTCTCCATTTAAGTTGTTTTATGGTGCTGATGTTGTTTTTCCTATCCAGCTGATTCTCCCTGTGGCTAAATTATTGCAAGAAGAATAGGATGAAGAGAATGAAATGGCGAGGAGAATGAGTAACTTGGTTGAATTACAACAGATCAGAGAACAACTAGTTGAGAAGTCAAGAATTAATCAGAAGAACATCAAAGAAACCTTTGGTAGGAAGGAAAAAATGGACAGTTTTCAGGTTGGTGTCTGGGTTCTCAAATGGGATGCATTGAATGAAAAGAAGGGCAACCATGGTATATTTGATGCCTTATGGACTGGACCATTTTTCATTGATCGAGTTCAAATGAACAATACTTTCATTTTGCACAATTTGGAGGGGGAAGGTGTTTTTGATGGCCCAATCAATGGGCAATTTTTGAAACTTTACTTCATATGAGGCTTTAAGGCCTTAATATTGTAATAAGTTTTTTCAGTTTTTGATTTCTATGCAAATAAACTCCATGCCCAATGGAACACTAGGAGATAAGTTTGTTTCGATTGTTACTAGAAAGGTACTAGTCTGCAGTTCTTGAAACCTCATAGGGAGGCTTTCATCCCCAGAAGGAGCCAGTGTTAGCCCTGAGGTGCAGTGTTACTATTTTGAAGACTAAAGGATGCAAATGGTCTATTTTTCTATTGTGGAGTGGTTCCCATATGGTCCACAGTTCATCTGACCAATGTTATACGCTCACCCGTTTTGACCAATCACCACCATTAGATCATTTCCGCCAGATCTAATGTCTATTGCACATATCGCTCGGGAAACAAGAGAGAGGGATACTTGCCCAATAAGGCGGTTTCCTCTCTCTCCTCCACTGCTACGTGGCACTTGATGGATGGAATTAGGCAGGCTCTGACCTTTACAACTTACCACCTGATGTAAACAATTTTCGCTTGAGTAAACTGCTCCCAGGCATTATCCTTTGAGCACCTCCTCCGCCCCATAGCCATTTGATCTACTCATCTAAGATCTGATGGTTCAAACTTATTCCGCTCCTACCATGACTTCAAATCTCTGACGATTGATCTCCTCAACGCATTCCTCCCAATCCAATAGCCCTTGTACCCCACTACCCACTAGTCACCCAGGGAGGAAATTTGTTGGCTTTGTCAGTGTTTTTGACAGTCAGACAATGGAACTGAAATAACATAATGCATGGCCAAAAGGGGAAAAACAACAACATGATGCAGATGAACCAACATAAATGATCATGGAACATCACTGGCATGAACAAACCACCTGATAGCGCAGCGAAATTACTAGAATTTGATTACCGTGTTTGTTAGAAACAATACTCTCTAAGCTCATGATTGTCTAGTGATGGCATCAAGTAGTTAGAAGACAGAGGGGATAGACTAAGACATCTCAAGCCTCAGAGAGTTCGAGAGTATTTTAAAAAAATTATAAATGGCTGAAAGTTCAAGGTAATAGGGGTTCAACTTTTGGAGGCTGTGGATACTCTATTCCTCCTAGCATCTCATCTTCATTCCAGTAATATAAGCTTCTTTTGTTGTTACATGTTCAATTACCATCTTCTCCTCTATTCTAAGCTTTCACTTGAATAGGTTATTCATGTTTTCTTCTTTATCTAATGCCAGATAACTGTCATCTTACCTCTGTGTTGATAAATTAGATTTGCAAGCTTCATTTACTTTTTCTAGCTAGCCATTCATATGTATTTATGTATGTATCTACTGGTATAGACATGATTCTCCATCTATTCATTGAATCTATAAACTATTCAGCATTAGTGGTCGAAAGCCTTGTCAAGCTGAGGGTGTTCATGCATGTCTTGAGTGAAAACAGAGTTGAACAGTCATCTAACTTGATCCAAACCCCAATCCATTCCAATAGTTCAGAGAATGATATTGAATATTTATATGTTGCCAGGCATCTCCAAGCTACAACCTAGGAGAGTTTCTTGGAGTGCTAATGGGACCCCTGCTTATATTGCAATCTATAGCACCTGACACTCCTTTGTGATGAGAGTTCCCTCCGTTATCTGAGCATTTCCCTCTACATTCTCTTCAGAATCCGATCTAGTTGTTGGGGTTCAACTGCCACTGTCCTGATCAGATCCAGTAGTTGGGGCTTTTCCATTGTTGTATATATTAGATTCAGTAGTTAGGGTTTTCATAGCGCAAATTAGACTCTTTGTGCAGTGAGGTTTTTGGAGACCATAGTCTAGATCAGATTTTTGCAACACATTATGTAGTACCAAGAACTTGGGATTTTTGTTACTATAATCCAGGCCCGATTTTTGTAGGATATTTGGCAGTATCAAGCTTTCTGGAATTTGACCATTGCAGTATTGATCAGCGAGGAGTAAAAATCCTTTTGGAGTAAAAAAAATGTGTTTGAAGCCATCCTGGGACTCTTTGAAGAGACGTAGCCCATAAGTTTCAGGATGACAAGTTGGTTACAATGGTACCATTCATTTGTAAGCCCCCAATTTTCCGGCAGTCCCAAATGTTTTCCCAACGCAGCTTCGAGTGACCCACTCCACTAGACCCTCAGGCTTTCCCTCTTTAAAAGCATACTACTCTTAAGTAAACTCAAAAATCTGACTGAGGCTAGTATATGCTTGGTACCAGATCTCAAGTTATGGCTATAGAAAGTGCAGTCGAGAAGGTCAACAAACTTGAGAAAAGGTTCGAGGAATTCGAGGAGAAAATTTATAACTAGATCTCACAAGTAGTAAATGTTATAAATACGTCTCATAGGGAGGAGCCTAGTGTTGATGCACACATAGAAGGATAATTTAGACATCACATTCACTTCCATTGAAATCACCACTCTTCGAGCCACTAGACACCCAAGCTAGACATATACAAATTTGATAGCTCTAAACTTGCAGTGTAGGTAGCACAAATGGAAAATATTTCTTCCTTAATGATATCTGGGACAATGGAACTAATTTGTATGTGGGATCCCTTTACTTGGACCAAAAGTGATGGCAGTGGTGGCAGTGGCATCAAAAATGTTATCCAAGGACAGAAACTTGGAACATGTTCTCAAAAGCCATATATGATTTCTTTGATCGAGAATCTATTTTTCTAGTTCATCTCACCAAGATACAACAAATATATAGAGTAAAGGACTACAGTGTAGCCTTTGAACAATTGGCCATTAGAATTGATGGCCTAAGAGATGAATTTTACTTGGAATGCTTCATTAGTGGCCTAAAGGAACCCATTTAAGCCCATGTCTAGATGCATCACCAAATTACTTGGTTGGACGTATGCTGAAAGGCCTTAGATGTGGAGTTCACCTTGAATGCCTAGTCCAATCATCTAAATTTCATCGCCAAGGCACGTCCCGCCCAGGCTCTAGACCCCGCGCAAACATTTAAGGTTCAAAAGGTGTCCCTGGCATAAATGGTCGAAAGAATGAAACAAGGATGGTGCTACTACTGTAATGATAAGTACTCCCCTGAACATAAATGAAAGGAACCAAAATTCTTTCAAATTGATGCTATTGATAACAGCTCAGCAGTTGAAGCTTCTTCCCTAGAGGTGCCTGCGGAAGAAGTGGGTAAAACACAAATCGGCCTAGATAATTATCTCACAACTACACTAGATGAGCCAGTTATATCACTACATGACCTGGCTGGAATTTCTTCGCCCCAGCCTCTAAAAATAAAAGGATTTATTAAACATCGGCCAATAGTGGTATTTATTGATAATGTAAGCACTATTAAGATTATCTAGAGCTAAACTTATCTAAATCTATATACATCTGTAAGTTTAGATCTATAATACATCATTAATAATCTCTTAAACATTTATTGTATCCCATGAAGATGGACTCACTTGGAAGTCTGAAACATTGGGTTAATCAAACTCCATTAACAATTTATTCATATCTTATCTAAAAATATTTTCCCCACCTGTATGGATTCATTATTTAGAAATATCAAGTCCTACCATGGAAGGGACATGATGGAAAACGCATCTGAATTTGAGAAATTAAGATTAGCTAGAGCTAAACTTATCTGAATCTATATACATACTTAAGTTTAGCTCTACAATACATCATTAATCTTCTCTTAAACTAGTAATGTATCCCCTGAAGATGGACTCCCTTGGAAGTCTAAAACGTTGGGTTAATTAAACTCCATTAATAGGTTATTCCTATTATGAAACCAACTCACAAAAATATAGAAAAGGTAGATCAATGCCTTAGAATTCAGCCTCTTCGAGGGGGAAACCTCCTTTACATTACACAAATGAATGATTATTTGACGATTCAAATGACAAAACCTCCTTTCTATATATAGGAGTCTAAGGAGTCACAATATAACCCAGCAGACCTAACAATAATAATATAAAGGCACATAAATAGCAATAGAGGGATTCTATGTGGCACAGTAATAACAATATGGGGACAATAGGGGCACAACAATGTTAATAAAGGATACAACTACAATAGTAATGGGGTAATCACTAGTATTATAGGGACCTAACATGCCCCTCTCCTTCAAAAAAGTGTTTTCCTCAATACTTGAGTAGTTCTCAACAATGTTAATAAAGGATACAACTACAATAGTAATGGGGTAATCACTAGTATTATAGGGACCTAACATGCCCCTCTCCTTCAAAAAAGTGTTTTCCTCAATACTTGAGTAGTTCTGGATGCTTCTGTGTAAAATTCTCATCCTCCCATGTGGAATCTTTAGCGGATAAGTTCTTCCACTTGATGAGATACTCTGAAATTGATCGATTTCGTAGCTATCGAGTTCTTGTTTCTGTGACTGCTTCCGGTTCCAATATAATTTTTCCTTCCTCGTCAAATTCTGACAATATTGTTTGAACTAGGAGCTTATCGCCTATAACCTTCTTTAAACATGAAACATGGAAAACTAGGTGCACTCGAGAAGCTGCAGGAAGCTCCAATTTGTATGCCATAGTACCAATTTTTTGCAACACCTTGTATGGACCATAATACTTTGGTGATAATTTATTATCCTTATTAGCTTGCTTGAGGGACATTTTTTTATATGGTTGTAGTTGTAGGAATACCCAATCACCTACATCAAAACTTCTTTCGCTGCGATGTTGATCTACCTATTGTTTCATTCTATTCTGTACCAACACGAGGTTATCCTTTAAGAGTTGGAGGACTTGTTGTTGATGCTCGATGTGATGTTCCACTGCTTGAACCTTAGAATTTTCTCTTAAATATGATGTGATGGATGGTGGCTGATATCCATAAAGTGCCATAAATGGGGTCATTTTTGTTGCTGTGTGGAAGGAAGTGTTATACCACCATTCAACCAGAGGCAACCATTTGACCCATTGTGTTTGTTTATCAGATACAAAGCAACGAAGATATCCTTCCAAACATTTGTTTACTATCTTAGTTTGCCCATCAAATTGAGGATGATAAGATGAGCTATCAGCTAACTGAGTACCGAGACAAGAAAATAATTATATCCAAAAATTTCCAGTGAAAATGGGATCTCTGTCACTTACAATAATCTTTGGATTTCCATGTATCTTTTGAATTGTTTCCATAAATGCAGTAGAAACTGTACTGGCTTTAAATGGATTTGATAATGCACAAAAGTGTGCATACTTGGTAAGTCTGTCAACTACCACCATGATGACACTCTTTCCCTTAGACTTGGGTAAACCTATGATAAAATCCATTGAAACCTCCTCCCAACGTTGGCTTGGAATGGATAAAGGTTGTAATAGCCTCAGGGTCTTAATTGTTTCAACTTTATTTTGTTGGCAAACCAAACATTCCGCCAAAAAATTTTGAATATCCAATTTAAGGCCATCCCAAAAAAAATCCTTCTTAACCCTATGGTAAGTTTTTAAAAATTCTGAGTGCCCTCCTAAGGGAGAAGTGTGCAATTCCATAAGAATCTTTTGTTTGAGTTGGGAATTCTTACAAAGGTATAAGCTATTTTTGTACCATAACTAATCATTTTTCCAGCTAAATGTATCATATGTACTGGAATCTTGTTGTAACTTTCAAATAAGTGCCCACACTTCTTCATCATTCTTCCATTCCTTCCCTGCTTCATTTATCCAATCTGGTTGGATAATAGAAATGGCGCACAACAATGCTTCCACATCCTCATCCTTTCTTGAGAGTGCATCTACCACCACATTTTGCTTCCCTTTTTTGTAGATGATTTTAAAGTCATAACCCAACATCTTTTTCACCCACTTTTGTTGCTCTTTAGAGGATAATCTTTGTTCTAAAAAGTATCTAAGGCTATCATGATCTGTGTTTTACGTTGAAGTGTCTTCCCATTAGGTAGGGTCTCCATTTCTTAAGTGCATGTAGTATTGCCAACATTTCCTTCTCATAAATAGTTTTGTGTAAAGACTTTCCCTTGATTGGAAGACTTTCAAAAGCAATGGGTCTTTCATCTTGCATTAAAACAACACCAATTCCATTTCTTGAAGCATCACATTCCACAATAAAGGTTTTTGTGAAGTTTGGTGTAGCTAAGACCGGTGCTTGGCACATTGCCTCTTTAAGATGTTCGAAGGCCTTTGTTGCTTTTGGAGTCCATGAAAATGCATCTTTCTTCAATAATGTTGTTAGAGGTGCTGCTATTCTCCCATAATTCTTAACAAACTTGTGATAATACCCTGTCAACCCGAGAAATCCTCGCAGATGCTTTATGGATGTGGGGATTTTCCATTCCTTAATGGCTTTACTTTTGCTAGAGTCTACCTTAACTACTTCATGAGATACAATATGACCCAAATATTCCACCTCTTGTACTCCAAAGAAACGTTTGGATCTTTTTGCATATAATTGTTTCTCCTCCAATAATTGTAGCACCCTGTCAACATGTTCAACATGATCCTTCCAAGACTTGTTGTAGATTAGTATATCATCAAAAAAAACTAACACAAATTTTCTAAGGGTTTGAAAATGGAATTGATCAAACCTTGAAATGTAGAAGGTGCATTGGTAAGTCCAAAAGGCATGACCAAAAATTCATAATGACCCTCATGAGTTCTAAATGTTGTTTTCGGAATGTCTTCAGTCTTCATTCTGATTTGATGATATCCTGAACAAACATCCAACTTGGTGAAGTAAATTGATCCATGCAATTCATCCAATAATTCATCAATGACAAGAATGGGAAACTTATCTTTAATAGTGAGCTTGTTGAGCTCCCTATAATCTGGACACATGTGCCATGATCCATCCTTCTTGTGCACCAATACTACTAGAGCAGAGAAATAACTTTGACTAGGTTGAGTTATACCAACCTCTAGCATTTCTGCAACCATACGTTCAATTTCACTCTTTTGGGCATAGGGATATCTGTACGGCTTGATGTTTGGAGGAACACTTCCTGGAATCAGATGAATAGCATGATCATGATCATGAATAGGTGGGAGACCTTTGGGAGTCTCAAATACCTTGGAATGATTGTCCAAGACTTTTTGGAGATATGGAGAAATAGATGATTTCGATGTGGAAACATCTAGCGAAAATAGTTGTGCAATTACACCTCTTTGTTCCCTTTTTAGAAGCTTTGTCATACCGTTAGAGCTGATTATCTTTCCCGGTTTCCCTACAATACCCCTTAATTCAACTTCCTTTCCTTTCGCAGAAAATTTCATGAAACGTTCTTGAAAATTAAAAGCTATTGTACCCAAGGATTGTAGCCATTGGACTCCTAGTACAACATCAACACCTCCCATTGGAATGGAAAGCATTGGGCTAGTCAATACATATTCTCCCATGGATAGCTTGATATTATGGCACTTTCTAGAGCAATTTATTGTTCCTCCATTTGCAACCATCACTTGACACTCTGGTGCTGGATATAGGAAGCAATTCAATTCCTTTGCTACCTTACAATGAATAAAATTGTGGGTACTTCCTGAATCAATCAACACTATTAACTTTTTCTTCTTGATTTGTCCTTCTATCTTGATGATTTGAGGGTGGTAATTCCAACCAATGCATTACAAGATATGGTCGGATTCATTTCTTCTTTATCTAGGCTTTGTTCTTGGAGTATATCCTCTTCTTTCGACATTTCTTGCTCCTTTTCTTCTTCCTCTTCACAATCTATGTAGAATAATTTCTTCTCAGCACACTTATGACCTTTAGTGTATTTGATATCACAACTGTAACAAAGCCCTTTTTCTCTTTTTTCTTCCAATTTTTGTGGTGTCAACCTTATAGGTTGTGGAAGACTAGGGGCAACAACACTTCCATCTTTATAGTTGTGAGTGGTATGCTTCCTGGTTGCCATAATTTTGCTTTCAATTTTTCTTACTAACCTGAATGCCTTCTCTAATGAATCAGGTTCCCAAAGGCGAACATCATGTTGGATATTATCCTTTAAAGTTCCTATGAACACATCAATCCTATGCTCCTCTGGAATATTTTTTACCCTTATGTTCAATTTTTGGAACTCCTAAATGTGCTCCATTATTGAACCCTTTTGTTTCAGACTTATCAATTGGCTAAAGAAAGTGTTGCTTCTTGTATCCTCATAATGTGCAACGAAACCCTAGAATCCAAAGCTCTGATACCAAATGTTACGAAACCAACTCACAAAAAGATAGAAAAGATAGATCAACGCCTTAGAATTTAGCCTCTTCGAGGGGGAAACCTCCTTTACATTACATAAATGAATGATTCTTTGATGATTCAAATGACAAAACCTCCTTTCTATATATAGGAGTCTAAGGAGTCACAATATAACCCAGCCGACTTAACAATAATAATATAAAGGCACAAAAATAACAATAGAGAGATTCTATGTGGCACGGTAATAACAATATGGGGACAATAGGGGCACAACAATGTTAATAAGGGATACAACTACAATAATAATGGGGTAATCACTAGTATTATAGGGACCTAACAATTCCTCTCTTGTCTAAAAATCTTCTCCCCTCCTATATGGATTCATTATTTAGAAATATCAAGTCCTACAATGGAAGGGACATGATGGACAATGCATACGAATTTGAGAAATTAAAATTATCTAGAGCTAAACTTATCTGAATCTATATACATACCTAAGTTTATCTCTACAATACATCATTAATCTTCTCTTAAACTATTAGTGTATCCCCTGAAGATGGACTCACTTGGAAGTCTGAAACGTTGGGTTAATTAAAATCCATTAACAAATTATTCCTCTCTTATCTAAAAATCTTCTCTCCACCTGTATCGATTCATTATTTAAAAATATCAAGTCCTTCCATGGAATGGACATGATGGACATCGCATCTGAATTTGAGAAATTAAGATTATCTAGAGCTAAACTTATCTGAATCTATGTACATACTTAATTTTAGCTCTACAATACATTATTAATCTTCTCTTAAACTATTAGCATATCCCTTGAATATGGACTCACTTGGAAGTCCGCAACGTTGGGTTAATTAAACTCCATTAACAGGTTATTCCTCTCTTATCTAAAAAGTTGTTCATTTCTTTGTACAAGTGGAATCTAATTTCCACATACCTATTGCTAATGGGGGGACCATGAAATGTGAAGGTTGTTGTGAAGATATTAATCTTCAGATGGGATACTACCACCTAAAGACCCACATGTTTTCCATTGAAATGGGTGGTTGCGACATTGTCCTTGGTACTTAATGGCTTCACACATTGGGCCCTATCAGAATAGATTTATAGGAGTTATATATGAGATTTAAGTAGAATGACAACATTCAAAACATTGAGGGGACTCCAGGTAGGTGCTCCTACTATCATCAACTTGCATCGCATGGAGGATCTTTTAAAAAAGGGCCATCATGGAGTAGTTTCCCAATTTAATGCCATTCAGGCCATTGAATCCAATACTCCCCATATTCATCTTGAGATGCAACAGTTATTAGATCACCACCAGTGGATCTTTGACAAACCTAAAGAGATTCCACCTTCTAGGGGTGAACATGATCATATCATCCCTTTGATCTTAGGTGCCCATCCACCTAATCTTCACCCATATCGATATCCTTTTTCCAAAAAGAATGAAATTGAAAAAATCATCAAGGAACTCCTTGAATCTGGTCTTATCCATCCCAACATCAACCCTTATTCATCTCCAGTAGTCATGGTTCTAAAGAAACATGGAGAATGGTGCATGTGTCTGCACTTTCCAGCTCTTAACAGACAAATTCCCTATTCTGGTTCTCAATGATTTGCTTGATGAACTACATGGGGATAAATTATTTACCCAGATAGACCTCCACTCTATCACCAAATACGCATGAAGGAAGTAGACATTCCCAAGACAACCTTCAGAACTAATGAAGGCGATTATGAATTCTTCGTCATGCCATTTTGTCTCTATAATGTTGCATCAACTTTTCAAAGCCTCATGAACCACCTTTTGAAGCCATATCTCTGAAAATTTGTCTTGGTATTCTTCGATGACATTCGCATCTACAGCATAACATGGGACAAACATCTTCAAAATGTAAACCAGATATTGCAACTGCTCCAACATCATAAATTATTTGTCAAAATATCCAAGTGCTGCTTTGGCATGTGTTGTACTACAAAACAACCCCCCCATTTATAACAAACAATAGCTAGGCTTAGAATTGTAAATGGGGACCCTTTTAAATTTTTAGGCTTAGGATAATAAAACCCTAACTCTAAGAAACTTCCTAGCAAAACCTTGAAAAACTAACTAAGGATGAAATCCATATCGCAAATCGCAAATCGCACTTTTCTGCATGACCATGTTAAAAAAATCTTTACAAAAGTGCGATACGCGATTAAGTCTCCCACTGCGATAACCTCACCTAGCCATTTTGCAATCGCATTTCACACTTCGCATAGTTCACAAAAACTCGACCATGCCATTAGAACAACCACAAAAGATTTGCGAAATGCGATATTGTGATCTCGCAATCGCATTTCACTTAACTCATATGGTAACGCTATACTGTATCCTGTTTAATATTGTTATGTGTGATTAAGTCCAGTAAAATGTGAGTAATAATTACGTTTTAAATGCTAAAACAAACGAGTTGACAAGTTATTAAATATTTAGCAGCCCAAGGAAGGATAATCATTTTCCTGGTTATGTGTAGTTATAATCGAGTATGTCATTAAAACCTTTCTCATGATCGAAAGTCATTTCACATAAGTTTTCAATATTAATTTCTAGATATCGTCTACATTGATATATCTTGTCTATCTCAAGAAAGTGACAAAAGACATGTCCCTTAGATAGGTGATGCAGAAACAAAGCAAACATACCATTGTTGAAGCTGAGTTTACAGAGATGGCTCCTATCTTTGATAATACAGTTTGTGACGTTGCCGGAGGTGCAACAACTTGGGAAGTAATTTACAATAGGTTGGAGAACGAGCATCCTAAAATCATTGTTAGGAGAGCAACAACTAATTCCAAAAGGCTTTAAGAACTCCAATGTAGAGATGCTTCATGTTCATTCCTTCATAGGATAGGAGCAAGGGCTAAAATCCTCCCCTATACAAATATGATCAGGTGGGTGATTGAAAACCTTATAATTGAAGATAAGCAATTCAAGAATTCAAAGATGGAGCTCATTGGGTTGTTCAGAGCTAAGGATATGAAGAAGACGTACCACGTACCTGATCCCCATGATATCTACGATGGTACATTTGTGGCTAACTTCGCAAAGAAGAATCCAAACCCCTTCAAGCTAATTCAGGGTTGGAGGGTGTTGAACAACAAATTCAAGTATCATAAATTGGGTAGGTATGCTATAGCCTCTTTGGCAAACCCCTACAACTATGCAGCAACCATATTATGTAGATTGTATGGGCTACCCAATAATACTAAGTTTTCAATTAAATGGATTCCTTTGATTGATGCCTGTGTTAATTCCCATATCATGAATTGTCATTCCATCCTATCTGATAACCTAGCCACCACCATTACCAAATATTGACACAAGAAAGCCTCCTTCTCAGATAACCTCCTTCCCTTCTATTTTAGTGCCCACATTATGGATGCTATTTGTTTTTGCACAACATTTCCAACCATGGGTTGGAAATTGACCTTACAAGATCCTACCCCATCCATCACAGTAATAAAAAAATATGGGAGTCACATTACATACCTCACTTCTATAAGATATTCCATGTTGTTATGTTTCCCCTACATCAAATGATTTTCAATAAAAAAGCTCCTTGGTTTTCCTAAGAAGTTGCAGCAGACCTGCTTACTGTTGGCAAGTATTTTATTGAAGAGTGGTTCACCTATATTAGGGTTTTTGGTAGCACAGTTGATCCACACATCCTTCCTCTATATGTTTCTAATAAGTTATTAGCAAGAGAGATTGCCTACCAGACTGTGGGAAAGGGCATGACTAAAGTTCTAAAAGACGGCAAGAAGTCATTATGGCCCATTTTCCCTGTCAAATGTGGTTCTTTTTCTTTAGCCAATTTTTTTCATGCCACTAAGGAATCAGCACATATGGAAGCCCTCAGGCTTCATACATTGCCTAAGAGGCAATTTGATCCAAGAAAAGTGGCATACAATGTCACTACTGGAGTTAAACTCAAGCCATACAATCATGATGATAATCATTTTGAGGATTTTTTATAGTCATTCATATCCTTCAATCAAGCATTCGAATGGGTAAAAGTGAATCTGAAACCTAATGATTTTGAAAGATTTTGGAAATTTAGATATGAGAAGCTTTGGGTGATCCCAATGCATCTATTAAAACCCGAGGATAAGACTACTACAAGCCTCACTGTTGAGAGTGGAGGCCCTAGCTCTCAAATAGACTCTCAGGTAAACACTGAGAAGACACCAGACATGGGGAAGTCCAAGATGCCGACAACACCGTTGAGTCCAACAAGAAGTCTGCTGAGAAGCAAGTGATAATCACTCCAGCCATAGAAATTGGTTATGAAACCAAAGGAAGTAGTTTGAAGCAGGAGTGGGATCATTTTAATAAAAAATTGCAAGGCACTCCCAAAGCCTCAAATGCCTATGAAAAAGAGGAATTCAAAACTCCTCTGCATGTTCAAAAGGATACAGAGCCCAAGTCTTCCGACAAACAATCTACACCTATGGAGGAACAAGCAACAACATCCCAACATATTGAAATTATCCCTGCTCTACCCACATCAGAGATTGTTCTTAGAGTGACTGAAATACCTCCACTTGATGTGTTCTATAGCCCTCTCCAAAAGGTTGTAGTTAGAAGGCAGAGGAAAAGGAGAAGGGTAGATGCACCTGAATTCCCACCTGGAAACGAGCCCATGGACGTGGTCTGGAAGGACATTCCTTTCAGTCTGGCCGAGAACTTGACTAGACTATCACAGTTCATGGGAGTATATGCATCGGCCACTATGGAAAAGGCTAATGAGGTCTCTTCTCTGCTAAGGGAGAAAGAGGAGATAATTGCACAGTTCGAACAAGAACTCGAGGAAGAGAAAGCATGTTTAAATAGGCTGGCGGTCGAGCAACTAAAGCAATTGCAGCAAGACATGGAGGTCCTGAAAATTAGCCATGAGGCTGATATATCGGCCAAAAACATGCAACTCCAAGAAATGCAGCAGTCCATAGAAAGATACAAGGACGTTCCCACTACTGAGGATTTCATCAAAGAGGCCTTGGAATTAAATTCCCTTTTGGTGAGACAGCAAGAGTATTTATGCCAAAAGATGTCGCATATTACTCCCTATCTGACTACTAGCGACCAGCTGACAGACAATGCAATCGACTAGAGAATAGAGTTCAATTATTTAAAAACTAGAATCTCTGAGTTCATTGAGTGGAAGAAAATATAATATGGAAAGAAGGCCAATCTACTGAGGATTGAAGAAACGGAAAGACATTCTTCACAGATTGGAATGCCAGAATCAAACAGGTGAACTAGAAGTCACAAGGGCAGCGGGAACATCAAAGGACATCGTCAACGTAGTGAAACACATCTTTTTCGGCACAAATCTCATCAAGGAAGGCAATACAAAAGAAATGCCTAATTTAAATGCTTTGTATAAAGACTGGCAAGAGAAGGCAGGAATTCAGAGAGAGGCAATTGCGAAATTGACCACGACCAACTGGGAGTCATATTGGCAGTATCTGGTTAAGCCACATAGCTATATTATGACTCTTAATTGTTCCCTTCACATGACTCAAAGGATGTTGCCACCAGTCACTGATGCAATCTTCACCGGACAGCTCAAGACTCATTTCGGTCCACCTCCTCAAATTCAATCGATGACCGATATTTGCGACTTAAAGGACAAGCTAGCAGATAGCAAGTCATCCTCTTAGTTTCGTTTATTTAGCCTCTGTTTATTTTTGGAGTTAGTTACCTAGTTAGGAGGAAGGTTGTTTGAAACCTCCTCAAATTTTGTATAATCTATTTTTACACTTTTAGTAAGAGTAGTATTTATACCCTTCTCATGCATTTAGAGAAGGGTCCAGAATTTTATCAAAAACATTTGCAAAGAATGCACTATTGTAAGTTTGTGAATGCTTTGGTGAAATGATGGAACATGATCATTTCTTTTAGATATCAGACTACTTTCTTTTGTTGATGCACTTTTGTATTCTTGGGAGACAATTTGATCTGAAGAAAGAAGTTGGTCTGTAATTGGTCAACTGAGCAAGACTTCACACATATGGTACTATTATCATGTATGATTGATTCTGTTTACATTTAATTAGTGGAAAAACTTTACTTTCATGGATTATATGTGAGATTTATTGTTTCTGTTAAGTGTTACTTGTACTTTTATATGATGCCTAGATGAAGTCATGATTTTCATATATAGCTCATCATATATGCGATATATTTTATAAATTCCTTTGACTAACTATTTAATCAAAGGAATTATCTATTACGTTATCATCTCTGTTTAGTTGTGTTCAATCTTTATTATCACATGCTAAATAGATATCCTTGTATATCTCATATCACACAAGAACACTCAGGTTTATATTAGAATAAGTTAGTTACAGGAATTGCATTCTAGAATAGATCGCTTAGATTATCATTATTTTAATGCAAAACACTCATAAACCACCCACTCTCATCTTAAAACCCACACTGGGAAACTGGTCCCATTATCTATAGTTGGAGCCACCACTTTAAACGGAAAAGGGGTTGTCTTAAGTTCTGGACCAGGTGGTTACCCCCCATGTTTCAGCAGAAGAATTTTGAGGCAACAACATTTTGGCGCTAGAAGGAGGGCATTCAACTGTGAATGGCATATGAAGCTAAAAATCATTTGAAAAGCATTCATAAGAGTCAAAACCCCTCCACTATTTCTACACCTTCTCAAACTCATTTAGAATCTCCTGATCGGAAGTCTGAAGTAGTAGAAACATCTCCCTCATCTCTTGAAGTAGTAAGGCGACCAACCTCCCCAAATTACACTCCTGACTCTCCTGAAATTCATTCATTGATACAACAATTGGAAGAGATATCCATTTCTACAGAGAAATGTTAAGTTATGGTATGTTCTATGCTTATAACAGTTTACTTATTTTTCTTATTATATTCCACTGATTAGCAATCACATGTACATAAAGTAAAGTGCAGATAGAACATTAAACGATCGACAGAAAACAAGCCAAGACAAGAGACACAAGATGTGGCGGCTAGCCAGGGACAAACCCCACAATGTGTGGGGAAACCCTTTGATCAAATCTTCTTTTATCTTCAATAATTCAGCAGAGAGAAATAGTACAATAAATCTGATTCATATCAGCAGTAGCAAACCCTAGATCAGTAGCATCAGCATTAGCGGCTTCATTATCAAACTAGGGCAGACCATATCTCACAAATTGACAGTTGGATTGACTTCATTCCACCACCAAAAGTTTCGGCTTCCAGAGGAGGTTCAGATGAACCTACAGCGCAGTTCCAAAGAGGAGATCTTCTAGGCCACGCAAGTCAATCTTTACTTCTGCAGTTGCAGCTTCAGTTTCAGCAGTTTCCGGCTTCAAACTAGGGCAGTCGATATCTTGCAAACCGTTCATCGGATTGACTTCATTCCACCACCAAAAGTTGCGGCTTTCAGAGGAGGTTCAGATGAACCTACAGCGCAGTTCCAAAGAGGAGATCTTCTAGGCCGCACAAGTAAATCTTTGCTTCTGTAGTTGTAGCTTCAAATTCAACAACTTCCGGCTTCACATGTGTGAGAGAGAGAGACCCATTTCAGCGCAGTAGAGAAGAGACTCATATCTGCACAATAGAGAGAGAGAGATGTGATGAGATGAGTGAGTTCAAATGAGGAAAAGTCCTCTTATATTTATACACAACGTTGGTGGGTGAATAGATGCGACTGTTGGGCTTCTAAGCCTACATGAGTTGTAGGTCGGCTTGATAATAATTCCATAATCAAAATAAATTCATATCTCCGTGAATACTTATCGGAATCGGATGATCTTTATATCAATCCTACACTTCTCGAAGAGAGGAATCTAATAAAAATATTATCAGCCATGAATAAGATGATCGACATGAAGTTTTTCCCTGGTTGCCAATTTTAACAAGAAACCATAGAGACCCGAAGTATCTAAAGAGAGTGTTACCTCCTTATTACATCAAACTGGTGTATTTACTAGACTGCAAGGTGAGAGACTTTCAAGTTCCCCATTCCTCCACGACGTACGAAAGTCACTTCGTCAGTGCCTGAATCAGATACTAGTGAGATCACTTCACCTTTCCATCAATTTACTCCTCCATACACTTCTATCCAATCCATGACTTCTCAAACATCCACTTCTCCAATTAGTACTACAATTATCAGTACTAATCCAGTAGTAAGTTCTTCATCATCTATACCTACTTCTAGACCGACCTTCCAAATTTCCCAGTCCCCAACTCAAGTTATGGCCAATCAACCTTGGATAAATCCTAGTGTTGTTCTAGTTGCAAATCAAAATGCACTCCCAGCAAACCCATAAAAATGGTTGCCTAAGTATAATCCTGACAATTCTCTCTCAGCTGAAGAACATATAAATAATTTTATGTTAGCCATGAATCTCAATGGGGTTGCACATGAACATGTTGTAATCAGACTATTTCCTTATACCTTCCAATGATCTACTAGGTCTTGGTATTTTCCTCTCTCAGCAGGATTAATTAGAGACTGGGATACTTTTCAAGAAGTGTTTCTTGCAAAATTTGGTGATGATAGGACAATAGCATCCTTGATCAATGATACTTCTAATTTAAAAGCTAATCCAAATGAAAAGATCAAAGATTTCAACTCCAGATTTAACAAATTGCTAAACAAAATCACAGCTACCTCTAAGCCTAATGTAGATGTAAAAATAGAATGGTATATATCATCTCTGCCTTCTAATATTGTGATTTTTGTAGATAGAGAAAATAAGGCTACCCTTGTAGAAAACATGAAAGAAGCCTTGTCTGTAGAAAGAAGAATCATAGCTTTGGAAAAGAGATCACAAACAGATGAAAGGAAAACCAAAAAAGTGGTATTTAAGGATGACTCTAAGAAGAAGTCCTCAAAAGACCCTTTCGATCTTGAAGGTATTCAGAAAGTGTTAAATACAATGTCCAACGGCATTGTCCAAATTAAAAAACAAGTTGTAGAATCCTCTGCTCCTAAGAAACATTTTTTATCATTCAAAAGGAACCCTTCTTCCATGTCACAAACCCCAAACACCATTTCAAATGTTGAATCTGACCAAGAAGCAAAAGAAGATTCGCCAAACGAAGAGGAAGCTAAAATGAAAGAAGAAATTGAACTAAACGAGATGTGGGATTTTATTCTCCCTACTAAATAAGAAGCACAAGCAATGCTAGTGACTACAAGAAGCAAAAATTCTCTGGACATGTATATCGCAAATCATAAGTAGAAAGTCACTACTCCCGCAAAGGAGAAAACAACAGTTAAGAAATCTAAGACCAGCCAAACCGATCCTATCCCTCCAGATTCCCCAAATGCCTCAAAAAAATTGGGAATCTCTGATGCGGTTGAATACAATATAGTGGATGACATGAAAAAGACTAGAGCTAACATCTTGATGCATGAGCTCACTAAACTCAAACAACAGTAGAAGATTTTATTAAGAGAATTGAAATCAGTTCCAGTATCTCCTCTGCCATCTGTTGTAGTTACTCAAGCTGCCTACAATATGGGAAAACCTCCCTCATCCTCAAACAAGGTAGATCCTTCAAATCTAGTTCTGATTGGTGATAGGTCTATTTCTCATGTTCCTTCGTTTTTTCTCACTTATGAAATTTTCAACAGGAATGTTCACAACTTCCTTGTTGATTTAGGATCCTCCTCAAATATAATGCCAAGGGTTGTGTGTACCAAATTGAACATTACACCTCAAAAATCTACAGTGCACATAGTTCAGCTAGATAGGACAAAAGTTGAAGTCCTTGGAGAAATAGCCTCAGTTTCAATTAGGCTTTCCTCTAATCCAAAAGTTTCCCAAATAATTGATATTCTGGTAGCTAATATCCCTAAATTTTATGGTTTAATTCTCAATAGAGACTGGTCTAAAAAGCTGCACGGTTATTTCGCAACTGATTGGTCTCACATGTGGTTGCCACATAATGGTAAGCCTGACCAAATCAGGGTAGACCGATAGAAATTCATGAAAGATGTGGTTATCGACCTCGAGGGAAGCAATGAACCTATTGCTTTCACTAACAATATCATTGGAAATTGCTCAGCCGAGTCTTCTTTAGGATCCTTTAATGCTCAGAGGTCTCCCTTTTTAGATAATGTTATAGTCTCTCAAATCGAAAATTTTTCACAAACGGATCCTTCCAAATGTCTAAATATAGTAGATAAAGTTTCTAATGATTCTTCGTTCTGGACTCTCTATTTTGATGGTTCTAAATCAGAGGATGGCATAGGTGCATGATGCATTTTGATCAATCCACTAGGAGAGAAAACTATGCTGGCTTGCAGACTTGAATTCTAGTGCACAAACAATATCGCTGAATATGAAGCACTAATCCAAGGATTGTATAAATCCATCGATCTTAATGTCAAATACCTGCAAGTCTATAATGATTTAGAGATAATTGTCAAACAGGTGAGAAATACAATTCATTGTGTCTCTGGTCACCTTAAACATTAACAATATTTAGCTTAGAAATTGACTTCTCATTTTCCTGCTTTCAACATATCTTCAGTACCTAGATTACAGAAAGCAAGTGCTAACTTACTTGCTAATGTGGCATCCAGTCTTATACCCTTAGAATATTTTAGTCCAGATAGATTTTCAATAGAATTAATATTTAGGCTATCAATTCCCAACAATGTAACAAATTGGAGAGTATTCAACAACGATGCGGATATAGTTAATTTCCTTCCATCAAAGGAATCGTATGAAGAACAAATCACAGATGAACATGAGCATGAGTTAGAAATCAAACTTAATCATGATCATAACCCAATCCCAAAGTCCGTGGTTAAAATGGAAGATCTTTATGATCTAAAGGATATATTTAAGAAAAGTACTAACTCCAAAACTGAAACTTCTACTTTGAGATTTGAAGTAGTAAACCTAGGGTCAATTGAAAAACCCCAAAATGTCAACCTAGGTCTAGGCCTATCATCTGAAGAAATAATATCATTCATCAGGCTGTTGAAGAAATATAAAGGTGTTTTTGCTTGGGATTATGCAGATCTCAAAACTTATTATGCCTCTATAATTCAATACACCATACCCATGACTTCAAATGAAAAGCCAGTTCAATAGAAGCTCCGCAAAATTAACGCAAACCTTGAAAATAAAATCAAATCTGAATTGAACAAGCTTCTGAAAGCCAAAATAATATTCCCTATTAGACATTCTAAGTGGGTATCAAATATGGTACCTGTAAGGAAAAATAATGGAGATATTAGGATTTGTATTGATTTTAGAAACCTAAATCAAGCTTTGCCAAAAATATAATTTTCCCTTGCCCACCATGGAACAATTTTACAATCAGTTGCAAGTTCTAAATTAATGTCCTTTCTAGATGGATTCTCAGGATATAATCAAATACCTGTCCATCCAGATGACATATTAAAAACAACATTCAAGACCAAGTGGGGAACATATGCCTATCAGAAGATGCCTTTCAGACTCATTAATGCGGGTGCCACATTTTAATGTGCTATGGGCATTGCTTTCAGAGGTATAATTAATAAATCGGTGGTTATTTACTTGGACGGAATTACAGTCTATTCCAAGGATAGGAACAATAGTCTAGCTGACCTTAAACACATTTTCAAAAGATGTAAGAAATACGACATTTCCTTAAATCCCAAGAAATCCTATTTCGCTTTACCAGAAGGCAAACTCCTTGGGTTTATAGTATCCAAGAAAGTAATTTACATTGACCCTGATAGAGTCCAAGAGATTGAAAAAAATTCCCTCCCACACAACAAGAAAAACATGCAATCATTCCTAGGCCAAATAAATTCTGTAAAAAGATTTGTCCTAGATTTTTCACAAATTGTTCTATCTCTTCAAGCGATGATAAGAAAAAATGCAGTTTTAAGATGGAATAAAGATGAAATAGAGTCATTCGAGTTGATTAAAAAATCTATTATTAATGCTCCCTCATTAACAACCCTAAACTTTCTCAAACCTTTTGTATTATATAATTTCTCATCTTATACATCATATGTAGCAATTTTGACACAACTGAATGATGAAAATATTGAAGCACCTATCTCCTTTTTCAGTTCTAACTTACAAGGTGCTAAATTAAATTATTCAGCTATAGAGAAACAAGCATTTGTTGTTTTTAAAACTCTGAAACATTTCAGACCTTTTCTTCTTAAAATCCATACAAAGATAATTGTACCCTACCTTGCAGTAAGACAACTATTGATCCAAAGAGAAGTAGGGGAGAAAAGAGCTAACTGGGTAACTGCACTCCAAGAAGATGATGTAGAAATTCAGCCAGCTAAAATTGTTAGGGGCCAAGGTGTTTGCAGGATGTTAATAGGATCTTCCTAGTTACCATCAGAAGAAGATCAAGGTAATGAAGTACAAATATCAGAGGTAAGCTTCAATGAGACCCAATCCCAATATGTTGATTCAAAATTTTATCTAAAAAATGTATATGCTCCAATGCATCTTAATTATATAACAAAGCAATCTTTAATATTGAAATCAAATCAGTATGAGATAGTAAATGATGTATTGTTTAGGAAGAATTATGATTCAGTATTGCTGAGATTCCTAGAGAAACATGAAGCCGAAAAGGTCATACAGGAATTACATGATGCACCAGCTGGAGGACATTTTGGAGGAAATACCACGACCCACAAAATCCTACATGCAGGGTATTATTGGCCAACAGTATTTAAAGATGCACATGAATACACAATGAAATGCAAGACCTGTCAAACCACATTCAGAAGAGAAAGAAGGCCAGCATTCCCTTTACAACCAGTTAACATCCAACTACCATTCGAATAATGGGGATTAGACATAATTGGTGAGATTATTCCTAACTCTTCCAAACAGCATAGGTACATCCTTACAACTACTGATTACTTTACTAAGTGGGTAGAAGTTGTCCCATTAAAGATAGCTAATACATAAAATATTACAGACTTCATTGATCAGTACATAATTACCAGATTTGGCTTACCTTTAGCTTTAATGTTTGATAATTCATCTTAATTTTCTGGAAATACAATGGTATAATTTTCTCTTAAAGGAGGTTTCAAGTTGAAATATTCATCCAATTATTATCCTCAAGATAATGGATTAGCAGAATCAACAAACAAGAACCTCATTAGAATTATCAAAAGGACTATTGATCAAAATGACAGGAATTGGCACAAAGCATTAACATTTTCTCTATGGGCAGTCAAGATTACTCAGAAATCCTCTATTGGTTCTCCTTTTGCTTTGGTTTATGGAAAAGAATTTGTTCTTCCAAAAAACGTAGCAATCCCATCTCTTGCCCTAGTGCAATTTATTGATGAAAACCCTTCATCTTCTCTCCAGGCCAGACAATTTCAAATCCTCAAGCTTGAAGAAGAAAGAGAAAAGGCTAAAGCAACCCACTTCCATCATCAACAATTAGTCAAATATTCTTTTGATACAACTTCTGCCAGTCATAAAAATATGAAGTAGGTGACTTAGTTCTGAAATGGGACAAAGCACACGAGGAAAAGGGTATACATGCCAAATTCCAAATACTATGGCTTGGCCCTTTTCAGATCATTGAAAAAATTGGACAATCAAGATTTCTCCTACAATACTTGTCAGGTAAGAAGGATTCTTTGCCCATCAATGGGAAAATTTTGAAAAATTACTTCTCTTAGGAGATAGCCTCTTCCAATTTTGTAACATATTGCTTTCTAGGAAAATAATGGTCAAATAGTATTTACTTTTTCCTTTTCAAAATAAAATATTTGGTAACGTTTCTGTTTTTTTCACTTTTATAAGAAAGTAAGAGTTAAAAGGAATAATTAGGACTTTTGAGTACTAAAGTAAACTTGATTTCTTTGGAAAAACCTAACCTTGCTTAAAAACATTTATTTTATGAACAAACTCTTATCTTTATAGAATATGACGGTTTTTTTATCAGTCCAGAAAAGAATCTTTAACCTAGTAAAGATTTGTGTAGATCAGCGTCTTAAAAAACTCTATCATTATCACCCAAAACTATCAAAAGAGGCAATGATCCACCCCATCTGTTAAAATTTTCCTTTTACAAAGTGTAATTCTAAAATATAAAAAAACTTAAAAGATAAAAGGTCTCATTACGAGCTTGTTTACCATGTTCATAGGGAAGTGACTAAACTGGTATTACCAATACTGCATATGATACAAGGTAATAGCAACTAGTCTCCCCGGTCATAAGACAAGGGGTCTCATCAAGAGCTAGCTTGTTCAGTTTAGTTACAACCAGTGAATGGCATTGTCATTAGTAGGTTACCATGCCTAGACAGTGTCTTTTAAGAAACCAAAAAGAGAAAAATTACATTCAAAAAAGGAAAAAGAGGACAAAGTCCAAGTGACATTCAATCCAAGTGAATATCATTTGAAATTTGAAAATTCATACGGATGGGATAATGAATCATTGTTGGTTAAAAGATAACCATGTCGAGGCTATGAACGTTGCTGGCAGTAGAGGCTCTATCTGTGATAAATAAATAAACTACAAAAAACTAATCTACAAAAGACACCTACTATATTTCTTTAAACTTTATTGGCTTATGCAAATGTTCATACTTCTATCATTACAAGAGTAAAGTAATTAAGTAAATAAGATGAGAAATTAATCATGATTCCGGAGACGTGTTGTTCACTTTATAACTCATGTAAGAATTATTCTTATAACCCTAATTACTTTGAAAAGTTTTTAGAAATTTCAGGAAAATACACAGAGATAACTGGTTCTCCCAAGTGAATCGCCAATTGTTGTACTACGAAACAACCCCCCCATTTATAACAAACCATATCTAGGCTTAGAATTGTAAATGGGGGCCCCTTTTAAATTTTTAGGCTTAGGATAATCAAACCCTAAATCTAAGAAAATTCCTAGCAAAACCTTGCAAAAATAACTAAGGATGAAATGCATATCGCAAATCACACTTTTCCACATGACCATGTTAAAAAACCTTTACAAAAGTGCGATATGCGATTAAGTCTCCCATTGCGATAACATCACCTAGCCATTTTCGCAATCACATTTCACACTTTTCATAGTTCGCAAAAACTTGACCATGCCATTAGAACAACCACAAACAATTTTCGAAATGCGATATTGCGATCTCGCAATTGCATTTCACTTAACTCATCCGATAACGCTATATTGTATCATGTTTAAGATTGCGATGCATGATTAAGTCCGATAAAACATGTGGAATAATTACGTTTTAAATCCTAAAACAAACGAGTTGACAGGTTATTAAATATTTAGCAGCCCGAGGAAGGATAATCATTTTCTTGGTTATGGGTAGTTATAATCGAGTATCTCATTAAAACCTTTCTCACGATCCAAATTCATTTCACAGAATTTTTTTAATTTTAATTGCTATATAGCGTCTGCGCTAATATATCTTGTCTATCTCGGGAATGCAACAAAAGACATGTCCGTTAGAAAGGTGATGCAGAAACAGAGCAAACAGACCATTGTTGAAGTTGAGTTTATAGAGATGGCTCCTATCTTTCTTGATACAGTTTGTGATGCTGCCGGAGGTGCAACAGCTTGGGAAGTAATTTACAATAGGCTGGAGGACGAGCATCCTAAAATCACTATTATGAGAGCAACAACTGATTCCAAAAGGCCTTCAAAACTCCATTATAGAGATGCTTCCTATTCATTCCTTCATAGGATGGGAGCAAGGGCTAAAATCTTGCCCTATACAGATATGATCAGGTGGGTGATTGAAAACCTTATAATTGAAGATAGGCAGTTCAAGAATTCAAAGATGGAGCTCATTGGGTTGTTCAGAGCAGAGGATCTGAAGAAGATGTACCACATACCTGATCCCTAGGATATCTACGATGGTACATTTGTGGCTAACTTCACAAAGAAGAATCTAGACCCCTTCAAGCTAATTTAGGGTTGGAGGGTGTTGGACAACAAATTCAAGTATGAAAAATCAGGTATGTATGCTATAGCCTCTTTGGAAAACCCCTACAACTATGCAACAACCATGTTATGTAGATTGTATGGGCTACCCAATAATACTAAGTTTTCAATTGAATGGATTCCTCTGATTGATGCCTGTGTTAATTCCCATATCATGAATTGGCATTCCATCCTATCTGAAAACCTAGCCACCACCATTACCGAATATCAACAGAAGAAAGCCTCCTTCTCAGATAACCTCCCTCCCTTCTATTTTAGTGCCTACATTATGGATGCTATTTGTTTTTGCACAACATTTCCAACCATGGGTTGGAAATGGACCTTATAAGATCCTTACCCCATCCATCTCAGTCATAAAAAAAAATTTGGAGTCACATTACATACCTCATTTCTATAAGATATTCCATGTTGTTGTGTTGCCCCTACATCAAATGATTTTCTATAAAAAAGACCCTAGGTTTTCCCAAGAAGCTGCAGCGGACCTGCTACTGTTGGAAAGTATTTTATTGAAGAGTGGTTCAAGTATATTAGGGTTTTTGGTAGCACAGTTAATCCACACGTCCTTCCTCTATATGTTTCTTATAAGTTATTCAGAAGATATATTTCCTACCACACTGTGGGAAAGGGCCTCACTAAAGTTCTAAAAGACGACAAGAAGTCATTATGGCCCATTTTCCCTGTCAAATGCGGTTCTTTTTCTTTAGCCAATTTTGTTCATGCCACTAAGGAATCAACACATATGGAATCCCTCAAGCTTCATACATTGCCTAAGAGCCAATTTGATCCAAACAAAGTAGCATACAATGTCACTATTGGAGTTAAACTCAACCCATACAATCATGATGATAATCATTTTGAGGATTTGTTACAGTCAGCCGTATCCTTCAGAAAAGCATTTGAATGGGAAAAAGCGAATCTGAAACCTAAATATTTTCAACGATTTCGGGATTTAAGAGATGAGAGGCTGTGAGTGATCCTAATGCATCTATTAAAACCTGGGGATAAGACTACTCCAAGCGTCACTGTTGAGAGTGGAGGCCCTATCTCTCAAATAGACTCTTAGGTAAACACTGAGAAGACACCAGACATAGGGAAGTCCCAAGATGTCGAAAACACAACTGAGTCCAGTAGGAAGTCGGCTGAGAAGCAAGTGATGATCACCCCGGCTACAGAAATCAGTTCAGAAACCAAAGGCAATAGTTTGGAGCAGGAGTGGGATCAGTTTAATCAGAAATTGCAAGGCACTCCTAAAGCCTCAAATGCCCAAGAAACAGAGGAATTCAAAACTCCTCCACATGTTCAAAAGGATACAGAGCCCAAGTCTGCCAACAAACAATCTACACCTATGGAGGAACAAGCAACAACGTCCTAGCATACTGAAATTATCCCTGCTCTACCCACATCGGAGATTGTTCTCAGAGTGACTGAAATACCTCCACTTGATGTGTTCTATAGGGCTCTCCACAAGGATGTTGTCAGAAGGTAGAGGAAAAGGAGAAGGGTATATGCACCGGAATTCCCACCTAGAAACGAGCCCACGGATGTGGTCTGGAAGGACATTCCTTTCAGTTCGGCCGAGAACTTGATTAGCCTATCCCAGTTCATGGGAACATACGCATCGACCATTATGGACAAGGCTACTGAGGTCTCTACTCTGCTAAGGGAGAAAGAGGAGAGAATTGCACAGATCAAACAAGAGCTCGAGGTAGAGAAAGCAAGCGCAAACAAGCAGGCAGTCAAGCAACTAAAACAATTGTAGCAAGACATGGAGGTCCTGAAAATTCGCCATGAGGCTGATATACCGGCTAAAAACATGCAACTCCAGGAAATGCAGCAGTCCATGGAAAGATACAAGGACGTTCCCACTACTGAGGAGTTCATCAAATAGGCTTTGGAATTAAATTCCCTTATGGTGAGACAACAAGAGTATTTCTGCCAAAAGATGTTGCATATTACTCCCTATCTAACTACTAGTGACCAGTTGATAGACAAGGAAATCGACCAAAGAATGGAGTTCATTGATTTAAACACCATAATCTCTGAGTTCATTGAGTGGAAGGAAAAAGAAGATGGACAGAAGGCCAATCTACTCAGGATTGAAGAAACTCATAAAGACATTCTCCTCACATATTGGGATGCTAGAATCAAATAGGCTGAACTAGCAGTCACAAGGGCAGTGAGAGTATCAAAGAACATCATCAAAGTAGTGAATCACATCCTATTCGCCACCAATCTCATCAAGGAAGGTAATAAGAAATAAATTCCTAATTTAACTACTCTGTATAAAGACTGGCAAGAGAAGGCGGGAATTTAGAGAGAGGCAATTGCGAAATTGACCACCACCAACTGGGAGTCATATTGGCAGTATGACTCCCAATTATGACTCTCAATTGTTCCCTTCACACAACTCAAAGAATGTTTCCACCACTCACCGATGTGATCTTCACCGGACAGCTCAAGACTCATTTCGGGCCACCTCCTCAAATTCAACTGATGACCGATATTTGCGACTTAAAGGACAAGCTGGCAGAGAGCAAGTCATCCTCTTAGTTTCATTTATTTAACCTCTATTTATTTTTGGAGTTAGTTACCTAGTTAGGAGGATGGTTGTTTGAAACCTCCTCAAATTTTGTATAATTCATTTTTACACTTTTAGTTATAGTATTTATACCCTTCCCATGCAATTAGAGAAGGGTCTAGAATTTTATCAAAAACATTTACAAAGAATGCACTATTGTAATTTTGTGAATGATTTGGTGAAATGATGGAACATGATCATTTCTTTTAGATATCAAACTACTTTCCTTTGTTGATGCACTTTTGTATTCTTGGGAGACAATTTGATTTGAAGAAAGAAGTTGGTCTATGTCATTGGTCAAATGAGCACGACTTCAAATATATGGTACTATTATCATGTATGATTGATTCTATTTACATTTGATTAGTGGAAAAAATTTACTTTCATGGATTATATGTGAGATATATTGTTTCTGTTAAGCGTTAATTGCACTTTTGTATGATGCCTAGTTGAAGTCGTGATTTTCATATATAACTCATCATATATGCAATATATTTTATAAATTCCTTTGACTAACTATTTAGTCAAAGGAATTATCTTTTACGTTATCATCTTTGTTTAGTTGTGTTCAATCTTTATTATCACATACTAAATAGATATCCTTGTAGATCACATATCACGCAAGAATGCCCAGGTTTATATTAGCATAAGTTAGTTACAGGAATTGCATTGTATAATAGATCGCTTAGATTATCATTATTTTATTGCAAAGCACTCATAAACCACCCACTCTCATCTTAAAACCCACATTGGGAAACTGGTCCCATTATCCCTAGTCAGAGCCACCACTTTAAACAGAAAAGGAGTTGTCTTAACATCTGGACCAGGTGGTTATCCCCCATGTTGCGACAGCAGAATTTTGAGGCTGCAATAGCATGGAAGAAGTAGAATATTTGGGACACATTGTGGGTCATTAAGGAGTGAGGTTTGATCCAGAAAAGATTCAAAAAATGCAAGATTGGCCCCAGCCAAAAAAATTGAAAAGTTTGAGGGGATTCTTGGGTCTCACTGGCTACTATCATAAATTTGTCCGCAAGTATGGATGCATTGTCAGACCCATCACTAATCTTCTTAAGAAACAATCATTTCTCTTGACTGATTTAGCTCAGCAGGCCTTCTTCGCTCTCAAACTGACCATGTGCTCCACTCCAGTATTGGCCTTACCCGACTTCACCAAATGTTTTGTGATTGAATGTGATGCTTCAAGTATAGGTATTGTCGTCATATTAATGTAGGAAGGTAGACCATTGGCTTTCCCTAGTCAACAATTCAGTGGCAAACATCTGGGTCAATCTGATTATGAGAAAGAAATGATGGCCATCTTACATGAAGTAGACACCTGGCGACCATACTTATTGGGGCGACATTTCCAAATTCGCACGAACCATGATAGCATAAAATATTTTCTAGAGAAACTTCTATCATCGCCACAACAAAATAAATGGTTTTCCAAAACGTTGGGATATGATTATGAGATAATCTATAAGAAGGGGTGTGAGAATGTAGTGGTTAATGCCTTATCGTGCCAATTTGAGGATGAGAGCACCCTTCTATCACTCTCTCTACCCATACCATATTGGATTGAAGAGGCCCACAATGAATGGTTCGCCCACCCCTCTCTGTCCCAACTCATTAATAACTTAATAGAAGATCCTAATTCCTCAACAAACTACTCTTGGAAGGATTAGATTCTTCGCTATAAGGATCAAGTAGTGTTATCCCCGACCTCCACCCTCAAAACCCGCATCTTGGACGAGTTGCACTCATCTCTGAATGCAGGAAATTTAGGATTTTAGAAGACTTATGCATGAGCACATCATTCTTTCTTTTGGACAAGCATGAAGAATGACATTCTTACTTTTGTATTTGAATGTGATGTGTGCCATCACAACAAATGGGAAACAATCAAGTTACCGGGAACCTTACAACCATTGTCATGTCCTTCTTCTGTCTCGACAGATGTTTCCATGAATTTTATCACTGGTCTCCACAAGTCAGGAAACAAATCCATCATCATGGTGGTTGTTGACAGGCTTTCCAAATATGCTCATTTTTGTGCTCTACCACACCCATTTACCCCAACTTTGGTGGCTCAAGTTTTCTTGGACCAGATCTTCAAACTACATGGAATTCTGACTTCCATTATGTCTGATCGAGACCCCACTTTCACCAACAAATTTTGGCAAGAAATTTTCAAGCTACAGGGCACACAACTCTAACTAAGTACTGCCTATCATCCCTAAACTAATGGTCAAACAAAAGTGGTTAATAAATGTTTGGAGACCTATCTGAGGTGCTTCACTTTAGACAAGCAACATCAATGGGTATAGTGGCTACCTTTAGCTGAATGGTGGTATAATACTAACTATCATGAAGCCACCAAGATGATGCCATATGAGGCAATGTATGGCCAACTCCCACCTTCACCAGTTTCTTATATCCTTGGATGTTCTAAAGTACATGCAGTTGATCAGCTCCTACATAACTATGTCACCATGATCACTCATCACACTTAGAACAGAATGAAGCAATGGGCTGACAAACATCATTCTGAGTGCTCATTTCAAGAAGGGGATTAGGTGTTCCTGTGACTCCAACCATATAAGAAAACATCTCTCAAAGAAAATGGATGCTAGGAACTAGCACCACAATTCTATGGGCCTTATCAACTACTTCGATGCATAGGAGAAATCACTTACAAACTAGCCTTACCACCTACTTCAAAAATCCATCAAGTCTTCCATGTATCGTGCCTCAAGAAAGTGGTGGGGAACAATTGCAGGGTTCAAATAATTCTACCTGAATTGGATGAGGAAGGCTCACTTTGGCTCTGACCAGAACAGGTCCTCAATAGTCGCGAAAGACATCTCCGCAATCACATGATCAAGGAATTCCTCATCAAATGGAAAGACACCTCTCGAGAAGATGAGACCTGGGAACCAACCACCATTTTTCAGTAGTTTCCATAGCTTCATTGATGAGGAGAGTATGTTAGGGTCCAACCCTAACCCCTTTATTTATGTAATAAGCCCAAGGGGTCGAGTCAGATTCATAGTTAGTTAAAGAGTCAATAAAGCTCGCATTAATAATAATTGTAAGTGGTTGACCCACATTATAGAAAAGGGACCACAATTAGTTATAAATGGGCCATAGTTAATAAATAAAGTGGTTAACCCGTGTTATGCAAGGGACCACTAGTAGTTAGGGTTTTGGATGTCATTAAGCTATAAATAGTCTTAGTTAGAAGGGAAATATCATCGAGTCTTATTGTAATTGAGCTATGCTCTGTTGGAGGTTTCCCCTCGAAGAGGCAAGTGAACATTGTAATTTGCTTCTGAATAATAAAATATCTTGCAACTTGTCTCATTTCATGTGATAATTTTGTGTTTTGGGCTATATTTCTTTGTATTTCTGGTATTCTGGATTTCTTGCAGGTCAAGAGTATAAAATTACACCATGGAAGGTGTTATTATATGGTACATATGAAACATGTTTATTGAAATTAGATTCCTAACCACTCACTAGTTGGCACTTGGCCATATGCTTTACGCAAGGAATCTAGATGAGATATTTAAATGACTTACACATGGGATTATTTATTTAAAATCAAATGATTCAACTCCCATCATCATAAATACTTATTTACAATTATAAATAGATCCATAGGATCAAAACTAGAATATAAACATTGGCTAACTCCCAACAATATCAACGAGGAGAAAATAAAGCTTTAAAAGTGATCAACCCATGAATAAGGTGCACTAGAAAATCATAACTTATGAACTACATTACTTGCTTAAAAACTCAAAGGATGTATGCCAAAGCCTGAACAAGAGTTGTAGTATTCAA